>JBCNJP010015033.1:0-10250 GCA_039602395.1 Deinandra increscens subsp. villosa
CGTTGTGTTTAGGACCAATGATGGCACAATAAAGTGGGTTTAGGGACAATGAGGGTTAGTTGGCACCAATGAGTCCTAATTAGGTGTTTATATAACCAATAAGTTGTGTTTACGACCAATTATGGCCCAATATGGTGTGTTTAGTTGGGACTAATGAGTCCCACTAAGGTGTGCATATAACCAATAAATTATGTTTAGGACCAATGATGGCCCAATAAGGTGTGTTTAGTAGGGCAATGAGGGTCGGTTAGGACCAATAAGTCCTAGTAAGGTGTGTATATAACCAATAAGTTGTGTTTAGGACCAATGATGGCCCAATAAGGTGTGTTTAGTAGGGCAATGAGGGTCGGTTGGGACCAATAAGTCCTACTAAGGTGTGTCTTATATAACCAATAAGTTGTGTTTAGGACCAATGATGGCCCAATAATGTGTGTTTAAGGGAAATGAGGGTCAGTTGGGACCAATGAATCCCAATAAAGTGTGTATATAACCAATAAGTTATGTTTACGACCAATTATGGCCCAATAAGGTGTGTTTAGTTGGTACCAATGAGTCCCACTAATGTGTGTATATAACCAATACGTTGTGTTTAGGACCAATGATGGCACAATAAAGTGGGTTTAGGGACAATGAGGGTTAGTTGGCACCAATGAGTCCTAATAAGGTGTTTATATAACCAATAAGTTGTGTTTACGACCAATTATGGCCCAATATGGTGTGTTTAGTTGGGACTAATGAGTCCCACTAAGGTGTGTATATAACCAATAAATTATGTTTAGGACCAATGATGGCCCAATAAGGTGTGTTTAGTAGGGCAATGAGGGTCGGTTAGGACCAATAAGTCCTAGTAAGGAGTGTATATAACCAATAATTTGTGTTTAGGTCCAATGATGGCCCAATAATGTGTGTTTAAGGAAAATAAGGGTCAGTTGGGACCAATGAATCCCAATAAAGTGTGTATGTAACCAATAAGTTATGTTTACGACCAATTATGGCCCAATAAGGTGTGTTTAGTTGGTACTGTTGATACCTGAAATGTGCGTCGTGTGAAGTATCGAACGAAGACCAAGTTCAAGCCAATATAGGGTTGACCGAACTAGGTCCGAACCTGAAGTTCGGACCGGCCGAACCTGGGGTTCGGTGGGAGTTCGGCCGATCGGGTATATATAGTAGTTTGGTCTTTGTGTTTAGTGGTTCTGAGGGTGTGAGCAAATCTTAAGTGTGTGTTTCTGAGTGTAATCTCTGTGTCAATTCTCTGTGTTTACACTGGTTGTAATTGTTCGTTTTGATCAATAAAACAATCGGTTAATTATGTTTCGATGTCCGAATAACTAGATCGAGTAGACGATCCGTTGCTCACGCATTTTCAAGTGGTATCAGAGCTTTCTGGTTCACTCTACTGATCTGTGTTTATTAAGGCAATGAGGGTCGGTTAGAACCAATGAGTCCTAATAAAGTGTTTATATAACCAATAAGTTGTGTTTACGACCAATTATGGCCCAATATGGTGTGTTTAGTTGGGACTAATGAGTCCCACTAAGGTGTGTATATAACCAATAAGTTGTGTTTACGACCAATTATGGCCCAATATGGTGTGTTTAGTTGGGACTAATGAGTCCGACTAAGGTGTGTATATAACCAATAAGTTATGTTTAGGACCAATGATGGCCCAATAAGGTGTGTTTAGTAGGGCAATGAGGGTCGGTTAGGACCAATAAGTCCTAGTAAGGTGTGTATATAACCAATAAGTTGTGTTTAGGACCAATGATGGCCCAATAAGGTGTGTTTAGTAGGGCAATGAGGGTCGGTTGGGACCAATAAGTCCTAGTAAGGTGTGTCTTATATAACCAATAAGTTGTGTTTAGGACCAATGATGGCCCAATAATGTGTGTTTAAGGGAAATGAGGGTCAGTTGGGACTAATGAATCCCAATAAAGTGTGTATATAACCAATAAGTTATGTTTACGACCAATTATGGCCCAATAAGGTGTGTTTAGTAGGGCAATGAGGGTCGGTTAGGACCAATAAGTCCTAGTAAGGTGTGTATATAACCAATAAGTTGTGTTTAGGACCAATGATGGCCCAATAAGGTGTGTTTAGTAGGGCAATGAGGGTCGGTTGGGACCAATAAGTCCTAGTAAGGTGTGTCTTATATAACCAATAAGTTGTGTTTAGGACCAATGATTGCCCAATAATGTGTGTTTAAGGGAAATGAGGGTCAGTTGGGACCAATGAATCCCAATAAAGTGTGTATATAACCAATAAGTTATGTTTACGACCATTTATGGCCCAATAAGGTGTGTTTAGTTGGTACCAATGAGTCCCACTAATGTGTGTATATAACCAATACGTTGTGTTTAGGACCAATGATGGCACAATAAAGTGGGTTTAGGGACAATGAGGGTTAGTTGGCACCAATGAGTCCTAATAAGGTGTTTATATAACCAATAAGTTGTGTTTACGACCAATTATGGCCCAATATGGTGTGTTTAGTTGGGACTAATGAGTCCCACTAAGGTGTGCATATAACCAATAAATTATGTTTAGGACCAATGATGGCCCAATAAGGTGTGTTTAGTAGGGCAATGAGGGTCGGTTAGGACCAATAAGTCCTAGTAAGGTGTGTATATAACCAATAAGTTGTGTTTAGGACCAATGATGGCCCAATAAGGTGTGTTTAGTAGGGCAATGAGGGTCGGTTGGGACCAATAAGTCCTAGTAAGGTGTGTCTTATATAACCAATAAGTTGTGTTTAGGACCAATGATTGCCCAATAATGTGTGTTTAAGGGAAATGAGGGTCAGTTGGGACCAATGAATCCCAATAAAGTGTGTATATAACCAATAAGTTATGTTTACGACCAATTATGGCCCAATAAGGTGTGTTTAGTTGGTACCAATGAGTCCCACTAATGTGTGTATATAAACAATACGTTGTGTTTAGGACCAATGATGGCACAATAAAGTGGGTTTAGGGACAATGAGGGTTAGTTGGCACCAATGAGTCCTAATTAGGTGTTTATATAACCAATAAGTTGTGTTTACGACCAATTATGGCCCAATATGGTGTGTTTAGTTGGGACTAATGAGTCCCACTAAGGTGTGCATATAACCAATAAATTATGTTTAGGACCAATGATGGCCCAATAAGGTGTGTTTAGTAGGGCAATGAGGGTCGGTTAGGACCAATAAGTCCTAGTAAGGTGTGTATATAACCAATAAGTTGTGTTTAGGACCAATGATGGCCCAATAAGGTGTGTTTAGTAGGGCAATGAGGGTCGGTTGGGACCAATAAGTCCTACTAAGGTGTGTCTTATATAACCAATAAGTTGTGTTTAGGACCAATGATGGCCCAATAATGTGTGTTTAAGGGAAATGAGGGTCAGTTGGGACCAATGAATCCCAATAAAGTGTGTATATAACCAATAAGTTATGTTTACGACCAATTATGGCCCAATAAGGTGTGTTTAGTTGGTACCAATGAGTCCCACTAATGTGTGTATATAACCAATACGTTGTGTTTAGGACCAATGATGGCACAATAAAGTGGGTTTAGGGACAATGAGGGTTAGTTGGCACCAATGAGTCCTAATAAGGTGTTTATATAACCAATAAGTTGTGTTTACGACCAATTATGGCCCAATATGGTGTGTTTAGTTGGGACTAATGAGTCCCACTAAGGTGTGTATATAACCAATAAATTATGTTTAGGACCAATGATGGCCCAATAAGGTGTGTTTAGTAGGGCAATGAGGGTCGGTTAGGACCAATAAGTCCTAGTAAGGAGTGTATATAACCAATAATTTGTGTTTAGGTCCAATGATGGCCCAATAATGTGTGTTTAAGGAAAATGAGGGTCAGTTGGGACCAATGAATCCCAATAAAGTGTGTATGTAACCAATAAGTTATGTTTACGACCAATTATGGCCCAATAAGGTGTGTTTAGTTGGTACTGTTGATACCTGAAATGTGCGTCGTGTGAAGTATCGAACGAAGACCAAGTTCAAGCCAATATAGGGTTGACCGAACTAGGTCCGAACCTGAAGTTCGGACCGGCCGAACCTGGGGTTCGGTGGGAGTTCGGCCGATCGGGTATATATAGTAGTTTGGTCTTTGTGTTTAGTGGTTCTGAGGGTGTGAGCAAATCTTAAGTGTGTGTTTCTGAGTGTAATCTCTGTGTCAATTCTCTGTGTTTACACTGGTTGTAATTGTTCGTTTTGATCAATAAAACAATCGGTTAATTATGTTTCGATGTCCGAATAACTAGATCGAGTAGACGATCCGTTGCTCACGCATTTTCAAGTGGTATCAGAGCTTTCTGGTTCACTCTACTGATCTGTGTTTATTAAGGCAATGAGGGTCGGTTAGAACCAATGAGTCCTAATAAAGTGTTTATATAACCAATAAGTTGTGTTTACGACCAATTATGGCCCAATATGGTGTGTTTAGTTGGGACTAATGAGTCCCACTAAGGTGTGTATATAACCAATAAGTTGTGTTTACGACCAATTATGGCCCAATATGGTGTGTTTAGTTGGGACTAATGAGTCCGACTAAGGTGTGTATATAACCAATAAGTTATGTTTAGGACCAATGATGGCCCAATAAGGTGTGTTTAGTAGGGCAATGAGGGTCGGTTAGGACCAATAAGTCCTAGTAAGGTGTGTATATAACCTATAAGTTGTGTTTAGGACCAATGATGGCCCAATAAGGTGTGTTTAGTAGGGCAATGAGGGTCGGTTGGGACCAATAAGTCCTAGTAAGGTGTGTCTTATATAACCAATAAGTTGTGTTTAGGACCAATGATGGCCCAATAATGTGTGTTTAAGGGAAATGAGGGTCAGTTGGGACTAATGAATCCCAATAAAGTGTGTATATAACCAATAAGTTATGTTTACGACCAATTATGGCCCAATAAGTTGTGTTTAGTTGGTACCAATGAGTCCCACTAATGTGTGTATATAACCAATATGTTGTGTTTAGGACCAATGATGGCACAATAAAGTGGGTTTAGGGACAATGAGGGTTAGTTGGAACCAATGAGTCCTAATAAAGTGTTTATATAACCAATAAGTTGTGTTTACGACCAATTATGGCCCAATATGGTGTGTTTATTTGGGACTTAATGAGTCCCACTAAGGTGTGTATATAACCAATAAATTATGTTTAGGACCAATGATGGCCCAATAATGTGTGTTTAAGGGAAATGAGGGTCAGTTGGGACCAATGAATCCCAATAAAGTGTGTATATAACCAATAAGTTATGTTTACGACCAATTATGGCACAATAAGGTGTGTTTAGTTGGTACCAATGAGTCCCACTAATGTGTGTCATATAACCAATACGTTGTGTTTAGGACCAATGATGGCACAATAAAGTGGGTTTAGGGACAATGAGGGTTAGTTGGAACCAATGAGTCCTAATAAAGTGTTTATATAACCAATAAGTTGTGTTTACGACCAATTATGGCCCAATATGGTGTGTTTAGTTGGGACTAATGAGTCCCACTAAGGTGTGTATATAACCAATAAATTATGTTTAGGACCAATGATGGCCCAATAAGGTGTGTTTATTAGGGCAATGATGGTCGGTTAGAACCAATGAGTCCTAGTACGGTGTATATATAACCAATAAGTTGTGTTTAGGACCAATGATGGCCCAATAATGTGTGTTTAGTTGGGACTAATGAGTCCCACTAAGGTGTGTATATAACCAATAAGTTGTGTTTAGGACCAATGATGGCCCTATAAGGAGTGTTTAGTAGGGCAATGAGGGTCGGTTGGGACCAATAAGTCCTAGTAAGGTGTGTCTTATATAAACAATAAGTTGTGTTTAGGACCAATGATGGCCCAATAATGTGTGTTTAAGGGAAATGAGGGTCAGTTGGGACCAATGAATCCCAATAAAGTGTGTATATAACCAATAAGTTATGTTTACGACAAATTATGGCCCAATAAGGTGTGTTTAGTTGGTACCAATGAGTCCCACTAATGTGTGTATATAACCAATACGTTGTGTTTAGGACCAATGATGGCCCAATAATGTGTGTTTAAGGGAAATGAGGGTCAGTTGGGACTAATGAATCCCAATAGAGTGTGTATATAACCAATAAGTTATGTTTACGACCAATTATGGCCCAATAAGTTGTGTTTAGTTGGTACCAATGAGTCCCACTAATGTGTGTATATAACCAATACGTTGTGTTTAGGACCAATGATGGCACAATAAAGTGGGTTTAGGGACAATGAGGGTTAGTTGGAACCAATGAGTCCTAATAAAGTGTTTATATAACCAATAAGTTGTGTTTACGACCAATTATGGCCCAATATGGTGTGTTTATTTGGGACTAATGAGTCCCACTAAGGTGTGTATATAACCAATAAATTATGTTTAGGACCAATGATGGCCCAATAATGTGTGTTTAAGGGAAATGAGGGTCAGTTGGGACCAATGAATCCCAATAAAGTGTGTATATAACCAATAAGTTATGTTTACGACCAATTATGGCCCAATAAGGTGTGTTTAGTTGGTACCAATGAGTCCCACTAATGTGTGTATATAACCAATACGTTGTGTTTAGGACCAATGATGGCACAATAAAGTGGGTTTAGGGACAATGAGGGTTAGTTGGCACCAATGAGTCCTAATAAAGTGTTTATATAACCAATAAGTTGTGTTTACGACCAATTATGGCCCAATATGGTGTGTTTAGTTGGGACTAATGAGTCCCACTAAGGTGTGTATATAACCAATAAATTATGTTTAGGACCAATGATGGCCCAATAAGGTGTGTTTAGTAGGGCAATGAGGGTCGGTTAGGACCAATAAGTCCTAGTAAGGTGTGTATATAACCAATAAGTTGTGTTTAGGACCAATGATGGCCCAATAAGGTGTGTTTAGTAGGGCAATGAGGGTCGGTTGGGACCAATAAGTCCTAGTAAGGTGTGTCTTATATAACCAATAAGTTGTGTTTAGGACCAATGATGGCCCAATAATGTGTGTTTAAGGGAAATGAGGGTCAGTTGGGACCAATGAATCCCAATAAAGTGTGTATATAACCAATACGTTGTGTTTAGGACCAATGATGGCACAATAAAGTGGGTTTAGGGACAATAAGGGTTAGTTGGCACCAATGAGTCCTAATAAAGTGTTTATATAACCAATAAGTTGTGTTTACGACCAATTATGGCCCAATAATGGTGTGTTTAGTTGGGACTAATGAGTCCCACTAAGGTGTGTATATAACCAATAAGTTGTGTTTACGACCAATTATGGCCCAATATGGTGTGTTTAGTTGGGACTAATGAGTCCCACTAAGGTGTGTATATAACCAATAAATTATGTTTAGGACCAATGATGGCCCAATAAGGTGTGTTTAGTAGGGCAATGAGGGTCGGTTAGTACCAATAAGTCCTAGTAAGGTGTGTATATAACCAATAAGTTGTGTTTAGGACCAATGATGGCCCAATAAGGTGTGTTTAGTAGGGCAATGAGGGTCGGTTGGGACCAATAAGTCCTAGTAAGGTGTGTCTTATATAACCAATAAGTTGTGTTTAGGACCAATGATGGCCCAATAATGTGTGTTTAAGGGAAATGAGGGTCAGTTGGGACCAATGAATCCCAATAAAGTGTGTATATAACCAATACGTTGTGTTTAGGACCAATGATGGCACAATAAAGTGGGTTTAGGGACAATAAGGGTTAGTTGGCACCAATGAGTCCTAATAAAGTGTTTATATAACCAATAAGTTGTGTTTACGACCAATTATGGCCCAATATGGTGTGTTTAGTTGGGACTAATGAGTCCCACTAAGGTGTGTATATAACCAATAAGTTGTGTTTACGACCAATTATGGCCCAATATGGTGTGTTTAGTTGGGACTAATGAGTCCCACTAAGGTGTGTATATAACCAATAAATTATGTTTAGGACCAATGATGGCCCAATAAGGTGTGTTTAGTAGGGCAATGAGGGTCGGTTAGTACCAATAAGTCCTAGTAAGGTGTGTATATAACCAATAAGTTGTGTTTAGGACCAATGATGGCCCAATAAGGTGTGTTTAGTAGGGCAATGAGGGTCGGTTGGGACCAATAAGTCCTAGTAAGGTGTGTCTTATATAACCAATAAGTTGTGTTTAGGACCAATGATGGCCCAATAATGTGTGTTTAAGGGAAATGAGGGTCAGTTGGGACCAATGAATCCCAATAAAGTGTGTATATAACCAATAAGTTATGTTTACGACCAATTATGGCCCAATAAGGTGTGTTTAGTTGGTACCAATGAGTCCCACTAATGTGTGTATATAACCAATACGTTGTGTTTAGGACCAATGATGGCACAATAAAGTGGGTTTAGGGACAATGAGGGTTAGTTGGAACCAATGAGTCCTAATAAAGTGTTTATATAACCAATAAGTTGTGTTTACGACCAATTATGGCCCAATATGGTGTGTTTAGTTGGGACTAATGAGTCCCACTAAGGTGTGTATATAACCAATAAATTATGTTTAGGACCAATGATGGCCCAATAAGGTGTGTTTATTAGGGCAATGAGTGGTCGGTTAGAACCAATGAGTCCTAGTAAGGTGTGTATATAACCAATAAGTTGTGTTTAGGACCAATGATGGCCCAATAATGTGTGTTTAGTTGGGACTAATGAGTCCCACTAAGGTGTGTATATAACCAATAAGTTGTGTTTAGGACCAATGATGGCCCTATAAGGAGTGTTTAGTAGGGCAATGAGGGTCGGTTGGGACCAATAAGTCCTAGTAAGGTGTGTCTTATATAACCAATAAGTTGTGTTTAGGACCAATGATGGCCCAATAATGTGTGTTTAAGGGAAATGAGGGTCAGTTGGGACCAATGAATCCCAATAAAGTGTGTATATAACCAATAAGTTATGTTTACGACCAATTATGGCCCAATAAGGTGTGTTTAGTTGGTACCAATGAGTCCCACTAATGTGTGTATATAACCAATACGTTGTGTTTAGGACCAATGATGGCACAATAAAGTGGGTTTAGGGACAATGAGGGTTAGTTGGCACCAATGAGTCCTAATAAAGTGTTTATATAACCAATAAGTTGTGTTTACGACCAATTATGGCCCAATATGGTGTGTTTAGTTGGGACTAATGAGTCCCACTAAGGTGTGTATATAACCAATAAATTATGTTTAGGACCAATGATGGCCCAATAAGGTGTGTTTAGTAGGGCAATGAGGGTCGGTTAGTACCAATAAGTCCTAGTAAGGTGTGTATATAACCAATAAGTTGTGTTTAGGACCAATGATGGCCCAATAAGGTGTGTTTAGTAGGGCAATGAGGGTCGGTTGGGACCAATAAGTCCTAGTAAGGTGTGTCTTATATAACCAATAAGTTGTGTTTAGGACCAATGATGGCCCAATAATGTGTGTTTAAGGGAAATGAGGGTCAGTTGGGACCAATGAATCCCAATAAAGTGTGTATATAACCAATAAGTTATGTTTACGACCAATTATGGCCCAATAAGGTGTGTTTAGTTGGTACCAATGAGTCCCACTAATGTGTGTATATAACCAATACGTTGTGTTTAGGACCAATGATGGCACAATAAAGTGGGTTTAGGGACAATAAGGGTTAGTTGGCACCAATGAGTCCTAATAAAGTGTTTATATAACCAATAAGTTGTGTTTACGACCAATTATGGCCCAATATGGTGTGTTTAGTTGGGACTAATGAGTCCCACTAAGGTGTGTATATAACCAATAAGTTATGTTTACGACCAATTATGGCCCAATATGGTGTGTTTATTAGGGCAATGAGGTCGGTTAGAACCAATGAGTCCTAGTAAGGTGTGTATATAACCAATAAGTTATGTTTAGGACCAATGATGGCCCAATAAGGTGTGTTTAGTTGGGCACTGAGAGTCGGTTAGTACCAATAAGTCCTAGTAAGGTGTGTATATAACCAATAAGTTGTGTTTAGGACCAATGATGGCCCAATAAGGTGTGTTTAGTAGGGCAATGAGGGTCGGTTGGGACCAATAAGTCCTAGTAAGGTGTGTCTTATATAACCAATAAGTTGTGTTTAGGACCAATGATGGCCCAATAATGTGTGTTTAAGGGAAATGAGGGTCAGTTGGGACCAATGAATCCCAATAAAGTGTGTATATAACCAATAAGTTATGTTTACGACCAATTATGGCCCAATAAGGTGTGTTTAGTTGGTACCAATGAGTCCCACTAATGTGTGTATATAACCAATACGTTGTGT
>JBCNJP010015034.1:0-10250 GCA_039602395.1 Deinandra increscens subsp. villosa
ATTAGTGGGACTCATTGGTCCCAACTAAACACACCTTATTGGGCCATAATTGGTCGTAAACACAACTTATTGGTTATATACACACCTTATTAGTACTCATTGGTCCCAACTGACCCTCATTGTCCCTAAACACACTTTATTGTGCCATCATTGGTCCTAAACACAACGTATTGGTTATATACACACATTAGTGGGACTCATTGGTCCCAACTAAACACACCTTATTGGGCCATAATTGGTCGTAAACACAACTTATTGGTTATATACACACCTTATTGGGACTCATTGGTCCCAACTGACCCTCATTGCCCTTAAACACACATTTTTGGGCCATCATTGGTCCTAAACACAACTTATTGGTTATATACACACCTTAGTGGGACTCATTGGTCCCAACCGACCCTCATTGACCTACTAAACACACCTTATTGGGCCATCATTGGTCCTAAACACAACTTATTGGTTATATACACACCTTAGTGGGACTCATTAGTCCCAACTAAACACACCTTATTGGGCCATAATTGGTCGTAAACACAACTTATTGGTTATATACACACATTATTGGGACTCATTGGTCCCAACTAACCCTCATTGCCCCTAAACACACCTTATTGGGCCATCATTTGTCCTAAACAAAACGTATTTGTTATATACACACCTTAGTGGGACTCATTGGTCCCAACTAAACACACCATTATTGGGCCATAATTGGTCGTAAACACAACTTATTGGTTATATACACACCTTATTAGGACTCATTGGTCCCAACTGACCCTCATTGTCCCTCAAACACACTTTATTGTGCCATCATTGGTCCTAAACACAACGTATTGGTTATATACACACATTAGTGGGACTCATTGGTCCGAACTAAACACACCTTATTGGGCCATAATTGGTCGTAAACACAACTTATTGGTTATATACACACCTTATTAGTACTCATTGGTCCCAACTGACCCTCATTGTCCCTAAACACACTTTATTGTGCCATCATTGGTCCTAAAGACAACGTATTGGTTATATACACACATTAGTGGGACTCATTGGTCCCAACTAAACACACCTTATTGGGCCATAATTGGTCGTAAACACAACTTATTGGTTATATACACACCTTATTGGGACTCATTGGTCCCAACTGACCCTCATTGCCCTTAAACACACATTTTTGGGCCATCATTGGTCCTAAACACAACTTATTGGTTATATACACACCTTACTAGGACTTATTGGTCCCAACCGACCCTCATTGCCCTACTAAACACACCTTATTGGGCCATCATTGGTCCTAAACACAACTTATTGGTTATATACACACCTTAGTGGGACTCATTAGTCCCAACTAAACACACCTTATTGGGCCATCATTGGTCGTAAACACAACTTATTGGTTATATACACACCTTATTAGGACTCATTGGTCCCAACTGACCCTCATTGCCCCTAAACACACCTTATTGGGCCATCATTGGTCCTAAACAAAACGTATTTGTTATATACACACCTTAGTGGGACTCATTGGTCCCAACTAAACACACCATATTGGGCCATAATTGGTCGTAAACACAACTTATTGGTTATATACACACCTTATTAGGACTCATTGGTCCCAACTGACCCTCATTGTCCCTCAACACACTTTATTGTGCCATCATTGGTCCTAAAGACAACGTATTGGTTATATACACACATTAGTGGGACTCATTGGTCCGAACTAAACACACCTTATTGGGCCATAATTGGTCGTAAACACAACTTATTGGTTATATACACACCTTATTAGTACTCATTGGTCCCAACTGACCCTCATTGTCCCTAAACACACTTTATTGTGCCATCATTGGTCCTAAAGACAACGTATTGGTTATATACACACATTAGTGGGACTCATTGGTCCCAACTAAACACACCTTATTGGGCCATAATTGGTCGTAAACACAACTTATTGGTTATATACACACCTTATTGGGACTCATTGGTCCCAACTGACCCTCATTGCCCTTAAACACACATTTTTGGGCCATCATTGGTCCTAAACACAACTTATTGGTTATATACACACCTTACTAGGACTTACTGGTCCTTACCGACCCTCATTTCCGTACTAAACACACCTTATTGGGCCATCATTGGTCCTAAACATAACTTATTGGTTATATACACACCTTAGTGGGACTCATTAGTCCCAACTAAACACACCTTATTGGGCCATAATTGGTCGTAAACACAACTTATTGGTTATATACACACCTTATTAGGACTCATTGGTTCCAACTGACCCTCATTGTCCCTAAACACACTTTATTGTGTCATCATTGGTCCTAAACACAAGGTATTGGTTATATACACACATTAGTGGGACTCATTGGTCCCAACTAAACACACCATATTGGGCCATAATTGGTCGTAAACACAACTTATTGGTTATATACACACATTATTGGGACTCATTGGTCCCAACTAACCCTCATTGCCCCTAAACACACCTTATTGGGCCATCATTTGTCCTAAACAAAACGTATTTGTTATATACACACCTTAGTGGGACTCATTGGTCCCAACTAAACACACCTTATTGGGCCATAATTGGTCGTAAACACAACTTATTGGTTATATACACACCTTATTAGGACTCATTGGTCCCAACTGACCCTCATTGTCCCTCAACACACTTTATTGTGCCATCATTGGTCCTAAAGACAACGTATTGGTTATATACACACATTAGTGGGACTCATTGGTCCCAACTAAACACACCTTATTGGGCCATAATTGGTCGTAAACACAACTTATTGGTTATATACACACCTTATTAGTACTCATTGGTCCCAACTGACCCTCATTGTCCCTAAACACACTTTATTGTGCCATCATTGGTCCTAAAGACAACGTTTTGGTTATATACACACATTAGTGGGACTCATTGGTCCCAACTAAACACACCTTATTGGGCCATAATTGGTCGTAACACAACTTATTGGTTATATACACACCTTATTGGGACTCATTGGTCCCAACTGACCCCCATTGCCCTTAAACACACATTTTTGGGATATCATTGGTCCTAAACACAACTTATTGGTTATATACACACCTTACTAGGACTTACTGGTCCTTACCGACCCTCATTTCCGTACTAAACACACCTTATTAGGCCATCATTGGTCCTAAACATAACTTATTGGTTATATACACACCTTAGTGGGACTCATTAGTCCCAACTAAACACACCTTATTGGGCCATAATTGGTCGTAAACACAACTTATTGGTTATATACACACCTTATTAGGACTCATTGGTTCCAACTGACCCTCATTGTCCCTAAACACACTTTATTGTGTCATCATTGGTCCTAAACACAAGGTATTGGTTATATACACACATTAGTGGGACTCATTGGTCCCAACTAAACACACCATATTGGGCCATAATTGGTCGTAAACACAACTTATTGGTTATATACACACATTATTGGGACTCATTGGTCCCAACTAACCCTCATTGCCCCTAAACACACCTTATTGGGCCATCATTTGTCCTAAACAAAACGTATTTGTTATATACACACCTTAGTGGGACTCATTGGTCCCAACTAAACACACCTTATTGGGCCATAATTGGTCGTAAACACAACTTATTGGTTATATACACACCTTATTAGGACTCATTGGTCCCAACTGACCCTCATTGTCCCTCAACACACTTTATTGTGCCATCATTGGTCCTAAAGACAACGTATTGGTTATATACACACATTAGTGGGACTCATTGGTCCCAACTAAACACACCTTATTGGGCCATAATTGGTCGTAAACACAACTTATTGGTTATATACACACCTTATTAGTACTCATTGGTCCCAACTGACCCTCATTGTCCCTAAACACACTTTATTGTGCCATCATTGGTCCTAAAGACAACGTTTTGGTTATATACACACATTAGTGGGACTCATTGGTCCCAACTAAACACACCTTATTGGGCCATAATTGGTCGTAAACACAACTTATTGGTTATATACACACCTTATTGGGACTCATTGGTCCCAACTGACCCTCATTGCCCTTAAACACACATTTTTGGGCCATCATTGGTCCTAAACACAACTTATTGGTTATATACACACCTTAGTGGGACTCATTGGTCCCAACCGACCCTCATTGACCTACTAAACACACCTTATTGGGCCATCATTGGTCCTAAACACAACTTATTGGTTATATACACACCTTAGTGGGACTCATTAGTCCCAACTAAACACACCTTATTGGGCCATAATTGGTTGTAAACACAACTTATTTGTTATATACACACATTATTGGGACTCATTGGTCCCAACTAACCCTCATTGCCCCTAAACACACCTTATTGGGCCATCATTTGTCCTAAACAAAACGTATTTGTTATATACACACCTTAGTGGGACTCATTGGTCCCAACTAAACACACCATATTGGGCCATAATTGGTCGTAAACACAACTTATTGGTTATATACACACCTTATTAGGACTCATTGGTCCCAACTGACCCTCATTGTCCCTCAACACACTTTATTGTGCCATCATTGGTCCTAAAGACAACGTATTGGTTATATACACACATTAGTGGGACTCATTGGTCCCAACTAAACACACCTTATTGGGCCATAATTGGTCGTAAACACAACTTATTGGTTATATACACACCTTATTAGTACTCATTGGTCCCAACTGACCCTCATTGTCCCTAAACACACTTTATTGTGCCATCATTGGTCCTAAAGACAACGTTTTGGTTATATACACACATTAGTGGGACTCATTGGTCCCAACTAAACACACCTTATTGGGCCATAATTGGTCGTAACACAACTTATTGGTTATATACACACCTTATTGGGACTCATTGGTCCCAACTGACCCCCATTGCCCTTAAACACACATTTTTGGGATATCATTGGTCCTAAACACAACTTATTGGTTATATACACACCTTACTAGGACTTACTGGTCCTTACCGACCCTCATTTCCGTACTAAACACACCTTATTAGGCCATCATTGGTCCTAAACATAACTTATTGGTTATATACACACCTTAGTGGGACTCATTAGTCCCAACTAAACACACCTTATTGGGCCATAATTGGTCGTAAACACAACTTATTGGTTATATACACACCTTATTAGGACTCATTGGTTCCAACTGACCCTCATTGTCCCTAAACACACTTTATTGTGTCATCATTGGTCCTAAACACAAGGTATTGGTTATATACACACATTAGTGGGACTCATTGGTCCCAACTAAACACACCATATTGGGCCATAATTGGTCGTAAACACAACTTATTGGTTATATACACACATTATTGGGACTCATTGGTCCCAACTAACCCTCATTGCCCCTAAACACACCTTATTGGGCCATCATTTGTCCTAAACAAAACGTATTTGTTATATACACACCTTAGTGGGACTCATTGGTCCCAACTAAACACACCTTATTGGGCCATAATTGGTCGTAAACACAACTTATTGGTTATATACACACCTTATTAGGACTCATTGGTCCCAACTGACCCTCATTGTCCCTCAACACACTTTATTGTGCCATCATTGGTCCTAAAGACAACGTATTGGTTATATACACACATTAGTGGGACTCATTGGTCCCAACTAAACACACCTTATTGGGCCATAATTGGTCGTAAACACAACTTATTGGTTATATACACACCTTATTAGTACTCATTGGTCCCAACTGACCCTCATTGTCCCTAAACACACTTTATTGTGCCATCATTGGTCCTAAAGACAACGTTTTGGTTATATACACACATTAGTGGGACTCATTGGTCCCAACTAAACACACCTTATTGGGCCATAATTGGTCGTAAACACAACTTATTGGTTATATACACACCTTATTGGGACTCATTGGTCCCAACTGACCCTCATTGCCCTTAAACACACATTTTTGGGCCATCATTGGTCCTAAACACAACTTATTGGTTATATACACACCTTAGTGGGACTCATTGGTCCCAACCGACCCTCATTGACCTACTAAACACACCTTATTGGGCCATCATTGGTCCTAAACACAACTTATTGGTTATATACACACCTTAGTGGGACTCATTAGTCCCAACTAAACACACCTTATTGGGCCATAATTGGTTGTAAACACAACTTATTGGTTATATACACACATTATTGGGACTCATTGGTCCCAACTAACCCTCATTGCCCCTAAACACACCTTATTGGGCCATCATTTGTCCTAAACAAAACGTATTTGTTATATACACACCTTAGTGGGACTCATTGGTCCCAACTAAACACACCATATTGGGCCATAATTGGTCGTAAACACAACTTATTGGTTATATACACACCTTATTAGGACTCATTGGTCCCAACTGACCCTCATTGTCCCTCAACACACTTTATTGTGCCATCATTGGTCCTAAAGACAACGTATTGGTTATATACACACATTAGTGGGACTCATTGGTCTGAACTAAACACACCTTATTGGGCCATAATTGGTCGTAAACACAACTTATTGGTTATATACACACCTTATTAGTACTCATTGGTCCCAACTGACCCTCATTGTCCCTAAACACACTTTATTGTGCCATCATTGGTCCTAAAGACAACGTATTGGTTATATACATACATTAGTGGGACTCATTGGTCCCAACTAAACACACCTTATTGGGCCATAATTGGTCGTAAACACAACTTATTGGTTATATACACACCTTATTGGGACTCAGTGGTCCCAACTGACCCTCATTGCCCTTAAACACACATTTTTGGGCCATCATTGGTCCTAAACACAACTTATTGGTTATATACACACCTTACTAGGACTTACTGGTCCTTACCGACCCTCATTTCCGTACTAAACACACCTTATTGGGCCATCATTGGTCCTAAACATAACTTATTGGTTATATACACACCTTAGTGGGACTCATTAGTCCCAACTAAACACACCTTATTGGGCCATAATTGGTCGTAAACACAACTTATTGGTTATATACACACCTTCTTAGGACTCATTGGTTCCAACTGACCCTCATTGTCCCTAAACACACTTTATTGTGTCATCATTGGTCCTAAACACAAGGTATTGGTTATATACACACATTAGTGGGACTCATTGGTCCCAACTAAACACACCATATTGGGCCATAATTGGTCGTAAACACAACTTATTGGTTATATACACACATTATTGGGACTCATTGGTCCCAACTAACCCTCATTGCCCCTAAACACACCTTATTGGGCCATCATTTGTCCTAAACAAAACGTATTTGTTATATACACACCTTAGTGGGACTCATTGGTCCCAACTAAACACACCTTATTGGGCCATAATTGGTCGTAAACACAACTTATTGGTTATATACACACCTTATTAGGACTCATTGGTCCCAACTGACCCTCATTGTCCCTCAACACACTTTATTGTGCCATCATTGGTCCTAAAGACAACGTATTGGTTATATACACACATTAGTGGGACTCATTGGTCCCAACTAAACACACCTTATTGGGCCATAATTGGTCGTAAACACAACTTATTGGTTATATACACACCTTATTAGTACTCATTGGTCCCAACTGACCCTCATTGTCCCTAAACACACTTTATTATGCCATCATTGGTCCTAAAGACAACGTTTTGGTTATATACACACATTAGTGGGACTCATTGGTCCCAACTAAACACACCTTATTGGGCCATAATTGGTCGTAAACACAACTTATTGGTTATATACACACCTTATTGGGACTCATTGGTCCCAACTGACCCCCATTGCCCTTAAACACACATTTTTGGGATATCATTGGTCCTAAACACAACTTATTGGTTATATACACACCTTACTAGGACTTACTGGTCCTTACCGACCCTCATTTCCGTACTAAACACACCTTATTGGGCCATCATTGGTCCTAAACATAACTTATTGGTTATATACACACCTTAGTGGGACTCATTAGTCCCAACTAAACACACCATATTGGGCCATAATTGGTCGTAAACACAACTTATTGGTTATATACACACCTTATTAGGACTCATTGGTTCCAACTGACCCTCATTGTCCCTAAACACACTTTATTGTGTCATCATTGGTCCTAAACACAAGGTATTGGTTATATACACACATTAGTGGGACTCATTGGTCCCAACTAAACACACCTTATTGGGCCATAATTGGTCGTAAACACAACTTATTGGTTATATACACACCTTATTAGTACTCATTGGTCCCAACTAACCCTCATTGCCCCTAAACACACCTTATTGGGCCATCATTGGTCCTAAAGACAACGTATTGGTTATATACATACATTAGTGGGACTCATTGGTCCCAACTAAACACACCTTATTGGGCCATAATTGGTCGTAAACACAACTTATTGGTTATATACACACCTTATTGGGACTCAGTGGTCCCAACTGACCCTCATTGCCCTTAAACACACATTTTTGGGCCATCATTGGTCCTAAACACAACTTATTGGTTATATACACACCTTACTAGGACTTACTGGTCCTTACCGACCCTCATTTCCGTACTAAACACACCTTATTGGGCCATCATTGGTCCTAAACATAACTTATTGGTTATATACACACCTTAGTGGGACTCATTAGTCCCAACTAAACACACCTTATTGGGCCATAATTGGTCGTAAACACAACTTATTGGTTATATACACACCTTATTAGGACTCATTGGTTCCAACTGACCCTCATTGTCCCTAAACACACTTTATTGTGCCATCATTGGTCCTAAACACAAGGTATTGGTTATATACACACATTAGTGGGACTCATTGGTCCCAACTAAACACACCATATTGGGCCATAATTGGTCGTAAACACAACTTATTGGTTATATACACACCTTATTGGGACTCATTGGTCCCAACTGACCCTCATTGCCCCTAAACACACCTTATTGGGCCATCATTGGTCCTAAACATAACTTATTGGTTATATACACACCTTAGTGGGACTCATTAGTCCCAACTAAACACACCTTATTGGGCCATAATTGGTCGTAAACACAACTTATTGGTTATATACACACCTTATTAGGACTCATTGGTTCCAACTGACCCTCATTGTCCCTAAACACACTTTATTGTGTCATCATTGGTCCTAAACACAAGGTATTGGTTATATACACACATTAGTGGGACTCATTGGTCCCAACTAAACACACCATATTGGGCCATAATTGGTCGTAAACACAACTTATTGGTTATATACACACCTTACTAGGACTTACTGGTCCTTACCGACCCTCATTTCCGTACTAAACACACCTTATTGGGCCATCATTGGTCCTAAACATAACTTATTGGTTATATACACACCTTAGTGGGACTCATTAGTCCCAACTAAACACACCTTATTGGGCCATAATTGGTCGTAAACACAACTTATTGGTTATATACACACCTTATTAGGACTCATTGGTTCCAACTGACCCTCATTGTCCCTAAACACACTTTATTGTGCCATCATTGGTCCTAAAGACAATGTATTGGTTATATACACACATTAGTGGGACTCATTGGTCCCAACTAAACACACCTTATTGGGCCATAATTGGTCGTAAACACAACTTATTGGTTATATACACACCTTATTAGTACTCATTGGTCCCAACTGACCCTCATTGTCCCTAAACACACTTTATTGTGCCATCATTGGTCCTAAAGACAACGTTTTGGTTATATACACACATTAGTGGGACTCATTGGTCCCAACTAAACACACCTTATTGGGCCATAATTGGTCGTAAACACAACTTATTGGTTATATACACACCTTATTGGGACTCAGTGGTCCCAACTGACCCTCATTGCCCTTAAACACACATTTTTGGGCCATCATTGGTCCTAAACACAACTTATTGGTTATATACACACCTTACTAGGACTTACTGGTCCTTACCGACCCTCATTTCCGTACTAAACACACCTTATTGGGCCATCATTGGTCCTAAACATAACTTATTGGTTATATACACACCTTAGTGGGACTCATTAGTCCCAACTAAACACACCTTATTGGGCCATAATTGGTCGTAAACACAACTTATTGGTTATATACACACCTTATTAGGACTCATTGGTCCCAACTGACCCTCATTGTCCCTAAACACACTTTATTGTGCCATCATTGGTCCTAAAGACAACGTTTTGGTTATATACACACA
>JBCNJP010015035.1:0-10250 GCA_039602395.1 Deinandra increscens subsp. villosa
AGGCAGACCTGATACACTTCATAATCCAGGCTACCATACAAGGATGGTAGCCAAACTGCACCAAACATTCCTCAAGAAAATTGTGATTAACCGTATCATAAGCTTTTTGCAAATCAATCTTCACAGCAAGTCTTCTAGCCCCATTCTTCCTGTGATAGTTTCTCATCAATTCCTGAGTAATCAAGACATTATCAGAAATTTGCCTTCCTGGAATGAAGGCAGACTGATTACAGCTCACCACCAGATCAAGGGAGTCTTTGAGCCTGTTGCATATGACTTTCGAAATACCCTTATACAGAACATTACAGCAAGCAATAGGTCTAAACTCAGCCACAGAGGAGGGATTTTTAACTTTTGGAACCAAAGAAATGATAGTGGCATTAAGCTCAGTTAACAATTTACCATTCTCAAAGAACTCCTGTATGGCCCGGCTAACTTCATCACCAATAATAGACCAAGAGCTCTTAAAAAAATTTGCAGAAAACCCATCAGGACCAGGGGCTTTATCATCATCAATGTCAAAAATGGCAGTTTTACTTTCATCCTTTAAAACAGGTCTCACCATAAAATCAGCAACATTCCTTGGGATCTTCTTAGTAAATAATGTGCTAGTATTGCTTAATGGAGCAACATGGACATCACAACCCATAAAAGCCTTGAAGTGAGAAATAAAGGCCTCCCCAACTTGTTCCCCTTCATGATAATATCCCTGCATATCCATAATCCCATAGATCCTATTTCTAGATTTCCAACCTTTCACAGCTTTATGAAAATAGCTGGTATTTTGGTCACTAGCAGCAAGCCACTCAACTTTAGCCTTTTGCTTTAAGAACAATTCCTCATCATCCTCAGCTGTTTTCAAAGCATACAAGTAAGCCAACTCTTCATCCCTTAGATCTTGACTAGAGTTATCAATCACCAAAGCTTCCTGCACCCTACCAAGCTCTCTTCTCAGAATAGTGACCCTATCAGTTAGATTACCCTGCTCAAGGCCAAGTTTCCTCAAAGGCTTCTTTAAGGCCTTAAGTTTGCTAACAACAGAGAACATAGTGCAACCATGAATATTCTTACTCCAAGCTTGCTCCACAATATTCTTAAATTGAGGCTTCCTGGTAAGATAATTTTGAAACTTAAAAGACTTGGGTTTCCAATGCATATTCACCGGAAGAGTGACCAAACAAGGAGAATGGTCAGAGGTATAAAAAGGCAAGAAAAGAGCCTTAACATCAGGAAAATTGGCCAGAAAATAAGAATTGCTCATAGCCCTATCAAGCTTCTTCAGAAGACCATTAGCTTTCCCAGGAGTCTTGTTCCAAGTGAATTTCAGCCCAAAAAAAGGAATATCATTAATACCAGCTTTCAAACAACAACATCTGAAATCATCAATAGAGGAGATAATATGAGACGACCCAGATGAGCTCTCAGAGGGGTCAAGAGTAGCATTAAAGTCACCAGTCACCATCCATGGCTCATTACCAATTGTGTTCCCAAACTTTTCAAGTTCAAGCCATAAAGGTTTTCTCTGCACAGTTTTAGTGAAAGCATAGACAAAGGAACATAAAAACTTAAACTTACCATCTCTAGTTTTGACCAAACAGTGAAGAACTTGATCAGTAAAATTAATAACCATCACATCCATAATAGCAGGGTTCCAAGCAACAATTATCCTGGCCCAATTCTGGCAATAGACTTTGTTTGACTCCCAAGACCATGAGCCAAACACTTTACCACAAACCTTCTGTAATTTTTGGGACTTCACATGGGTTTCAACAACACAACAAAGACTAACTTTATGATCATTCATCAATTCCAAAAGCTGATTCTGATGAGCCTTTTTTCCCAACCCCCTGATATTCCAAGTAAGGATGTTTAAATTCATTTGGATCCAGTTGAAGTACCTTGATTGCCCAATGCTTGAGCATTCAAAGAAGCAGGTTTGGCGTCAAGATGCATGAATTTGCCAATTTCATTGTCTACAGAAGCAACTTCATTATCCTCAGATTCAGTTGCACTAAAATAGCCATCAGATCCTTCATCTTCATCCATATTATCCTTAGCAACAAACCCCAATCCCTCATGAAACTTATGTACGAAACACATTTTGAAAAAGAATTTAGTTTGAAGATAATTCCATTTCTCTAACACACTGCTATGAGGAACTTGTTTATGTTTTATAAAACCAAGTACCTCCTCCTTCCTTTTCTGCTCAAGAAGTTCAAAAAAGTCATCAAAGACTTCCGACTAGTCACAAAGGTTAACTAAAGGCACAACATCAGGAGGCCTTGAATTAGGAATAGTTCCAAACATAATATCTGAACCAGCTTCAGCCCTTTTCTTACCAACCAAAAAATTTCTTGATCAACTTATGACACATCTTATCATTCTTAGCACATCTAGCTTCTTTTTCCTTATTAGATTCATTGGGACAAATATTCTCCTTAATATCAACATTCATATCATCAACCAACAAAGCATCAAACCTGTTTTGTAACTTCAACTTGACCTCTTTAACCGAGACATTCCTATCAACCTTATCACCCTTCTTCCCATTACCTTCCTGACTCACATTTTTAATCATGTATTCCATCTTAGGACTGCTACCTTTATTATTTCCCTTAGCCCCTGTATCATTAGGCTTTGGGGACCTTGAGGTAGAAGCCACCTTGACCTCCATAAGATTGACATCCCCAAACACAGGTCTCTTCATCTTAGTATCATCAGAAATAGTTGCAGCCTTAGACTTAGGCGAAGAAATTCTTTTAGGACCATCCTTACTAGGAGAGTTATGACCAGAACTTTGACCCACTTCAGAGCTTTTCTTGGTACTCTTCTTTGTCACAGTTTTGAACCCATCTTCTTGACCATCAGCCATCGAACTATCCCCTGATACACCCTTACCATCAGAATACATCTCCTCCTGCTTGTTTTGACCATCAACATCCTTAGGCTCAACAGGCCTAGTACCACACTTCTCACTATCATGCCCAAAGACCTTACAATACATACATTTAGAAGGCAATGCTTGATATTCAATACGAACACTCACACCAGAAGAAGTAATCCCACCCATCTGAGGATAAAGAACTCTGACATAACTAGGCTGCTCCTCTTCAGCATTGATTTCAACAAGAACCCTAGCAAACCCAGTTGCCCCATCAGTATTCTCACACTTGTTTTGAGTTATCTTATCAAACAATACCGGTTGACCCACACAACTAGCAACTTGACATACCCCCTTAGTATTCCACATCTCCAAGGGAAGACCCTTAATGATTATCTAGGTAGGAACAGTTTTGGGATCAGACTTGTCCATATTAACACCCGGTTCCCATTGTTTAATACACAATGGAATATTGTTAACCACCCACGACCCAGCTTCCAAAACAGCCTTCATCCCTTCTGCAGAATCAAATTTAAATAGAAATATCCTAGTTCCATTAGTTTGAATGTCAACAATACCCTGCTTCTTCCACATTTTATAAAGATTGAATCTAACAAAGGCTAAAGTCAGATCACTTCCAACAAAGTGGCCATACAGATGATTCCGATACATTTGCTTAGCTTGAACAAGGACTTCAGTTTTCATCACAACAACCTTTTCGCCAGATTCTAACACCACAGGTGGACAAAACTTTAGTTGTTCTCTATTACCAGCAGTTACCGAAGCATATGACCCCTTATCAGTTTTCATGGCTTGACCCCCCACGTCATCACCTCCAAATACAAACCTAGTAACAACAGGAACTGCTCCCAACACCGATTCCTTAAATGCATCACATTGAATCTTTTTAACAAGGTTGGAGCACCAATAGCCTTCTTAGCCTTTTTCATTTGTTCCCAAATAACCTTCACACTTAAATCTTTAGAACTCACAATATTTGCAGGTGGAGTCGACTTCCCCAATTTATATTTAACATGAAGCAAAGGAGGTAAAGCCCGATCCGGCAAACTAGCCTCCACCTTAGGAGCACTAACTTTTATCAACTTCCTGCCATCCACCCCTACTCCCCACCTTCTAGTTGTCTGAACAGTCCTAGTATCTACTCTTTTAATTTTCTTCTGAGCCACAGGAACACAAACCTTTGCCTCACCCTCCAAATCAAGCACAATCTTAGCCGAATTCTTAATGATCTCAGCTCTATCAATATCCTTGCGCTTAAACATAAATCTCAAGTGCTCAGCCATATTTAAAACAATAGGATCAGACTTCGAAAAGAACGTTTTCACTTGCTTAACAGGAGCATTGGCAAACAATTTTGCACAAGCTAAATGGTACTCACCATTCCCAATACACAATGGATCAATACCCGGATCACCACCCTTATTCATCACATTATTGTAGTCTTCACCCATAGAGATATCATTGATGCCAGGCAAAATAGTGTCATCCCCCTTATCCTTAGTTCCAATCGTATTCATGTTACTATCCGAAGAAACCAATTCATTATAATCAACCGATTTCCCATCATTACTCATGCTAGCATCCCCATTACCCTTATCCCCCCTTCGATTTTGCAATTCAATAGCCAGGAACTTGCTAAACATACGCTGTTCAGCAATATCCGATGGATTAGACAGAATTTCCGTAATCGTAGGTTCTATCACACCATCAGGACTCAGAAGATTATCTTCAGGTTTCATACTAGCTAGATCAACACACATATCCTTGGCATAAGAAATACTTACATCAATTAATTCGGACATCGGAGGTTCATCAACACTCACCAGCAGCACAGGATCAATATCATTAGAATTCCTTTGCCGATCAGCAGATTCAAGCTCAGACCTAGTGCCATCCTTCATCGCAGTCACCATTTCCCCCTGCTTAGCTTGCAGATCCTTACAAATCGAGCTATCCTTATCAGCAAATTTCGAGTTACCTTTACGAGCAGCTCCCCCAACCATACCTGCAGAACCCGGATCAAGGGGATCCCCTTGATTACCAGAAGAGGAGCAGCTCCATTTGTTTACACAATCCGAGGATCTAGTCATGATCCAGGGATCACAGAAGCTTCAATCGGGAGAAATCGATCAAAGCCGAAGCAGAAGAACGCCAGAAACCGAGAGAGAATCCTAGAGAGAGAAAGTTAGAGAGAGAAACAAAGGAGCTATTCTCCAAAGAATATACATTATTCCACATGAAATCATAAAACACACACATTGATCAAGTTTGTTCAATTGACAGGTTAATCAAATAATTCACCGATGTTTGAACTTGATAATAAATGAAATCATCTTATTTTTATCAAATCGGGTCGGGTTTCGAATCTAGAAAATTGATGAATGTCACAGTCTCCCTTGTAGGATTATAAAAGATTTCATTGAAAATAAGAATACATTTCCGATTACAAAATCCTCTTACTCTATTAAACATAGCTTTTCTCAGTCCTTTAGGCACCCTCTTAGTGCTGCCACCTATACAAAAGCTGATGTGTCAATTTCTTAGCAATACAAATGCTGATGTGTCAATTTCTTAGATTTTTCAATTAAAAGTGCAATTATTTTTACAAATCTCGCGGATCTGATTTTAATCAGACTTGGTATCCATTTTAGTTTTGATAACCCGAACATATATGCGCCGAGGAAAAGAATCCGCCCTTCATTCCGTATTTCTTCTTAGGGTTTATTTGATTTTCATTTCAGCCGCCATCAACCTCGTCACAAAAGATTTATGTATACGAATGAAGAAAACCCTTCCTTCATCTATGATCTCTGGTTATATTCAATTTCTGTTCAACTTGTTCGAAGATTGGAAGAAACGAAGTGGAATGATTCAAAATGTGAAGTGAAGGTCAAAAGATTGATCGAATGTATTGTTTTCATTTTAAACTAACGATTAACTCGATTGTGGCAACTAAAAATATAATTAATTAGGGTTTTGTTTTCTAATTCACGATTACCTTTAGTTTTTCATAACTAACTCTCAAGATTATGATGGGTTTTGGTTCAAATCATCTATTTGAAAAGGGAAGGTTTGAGGAGTCACAGAATTGAATGTCATCTCCATTGACCCATTCTTGGATAAATTTTTCGTTTGTGTAAAGCTTTCACCAAAAGTCTCCCACAGTTACACGCAATTGTAACATCCCGAATTTCTAATAATGAAAATTCGTTAATAACATGTTTAATAGTTACATGGAGTTAAACAAACATCCCTAACATGTGATAGTGCTTATTTGTGAAAAAGTTAGGGTGTAATATGTGAAATAGTGTTTTAGGATGTAGAAGCCTAAAAACTGAAAGTTTAGGAGTCATTTGTGTCAATTGACTGAACTTCATTTAGTAAAAGGGGTTGAAGAAATAAGGAGATCGATATCTCCATCTCCAGGTGTGCGAACCAGCCCACCCCTTAGCAAAATCCGAAAATCCCAATCCAGAGGGGTAGGGATGCGATTTTATCAATCAATTGTGAAATTGGAAGTGCTAACCATCATCTCCAACTCTCTAGGTGTCAAGTAAGTGAAAGCCCTAGCTTATTACATGTGTGGGTAACATGAAATTGTATTTAAAATATGAAATTGATAAGTGATAATTGAATTATATGGTGTTAGGATCTTCCATGTTTACGTAGAATCCATATATTGTGCTTAATAGCTAATTTGTCACCTAGTTTTATATGATGAGAACTTGATGTCAAAAATTACCTATATGTACTGATGTCAAAAATTACCTATATGGTATGTACATTGGAGGTTTATAAAATTGATTACATAAAAATTCGTGAAGAAATTGGATGTATGATAATGGGTAGGAAAGGATTCCACCTAAAGCGTGTTAAAATGTTGTAACATCCCAAATTTGATAAATGCATAAAGAATACGTGACTAATGTGATAGATACATATTATATAAGTTTTAGATAGCGAAACGTTATAAAACGTATGAAAAATGCATGTTTACCCATTACCGGGTAATAAATTGATAAATGATGGTAATATACATGTTGATTGATAAAATGAGAAAAGAAAATGAGGTAGATACATGATTTATATCAAAGATGATATATAAATGAAATACGTGTTTACACGTTAATATGATAGAAATAAATGATAACCGGAAGAAAATATCTTTACGCGATTGCGTTATATTGAATACATGTATAAATGTATGTTTGAATAGCGTAGATGCATGTGAAATATTCATTTGATGAATATATACGTGAAAATACGTGCTTGCATAGTTATAAGTGTGAAAAATAAATAAATACGTGTTTGAACGTTAGAAGGATTGTTAAACATAAATAATACACAACATATACGTGTTTATAGATATTATAAGTGTTCTGAGGCTTGGAAAGTATTATAAAGATATCTTAAGGTGATTCAGAGTATAAAATAATAAAGATGTAAAAGTTAGAGGGGATAAAATGTAAATTAGTGAAAATATAAATATATACAGGTGTATATATACGTTACCGAGCGTGTCCTGAACCTTAGAAAACTTGAGAAATATGTCCCATAATATTTTAGGGGCTAAAATAATAAATGGATAAAAGTTCACGGGCTAAAAGTGCACTTAACTACAGTTTAAGGGGTCAAAAGTGTACAAATGCAAATTTGGTCGGATCAGGGGGTCTCGAGGACCCTTTCTCCCTTCTCTTGCGATCCGTGAGAGGGGTCTGCAGACAGTATTGGGACTGGTTCGAAAATGAGCCACGTTTTGCAACTTGGTGAGCACGATTGGGCTTAATATGCATCGTTTTGGCTAGATTACTCACCTAGGCTGTGACAACCGCCGGAATTCCAGGTCATTCCCGCTTCCGATATATCCAATGTACATCCATTACACATTCCATAGCACGTCGCATCATATCCGGTTCATTCACATCATGCATCGGTAGTTTAGCAAATTGTCAGGTCACACACGCGGTATAACCGGGACACAAACGTTGATGACATTTCCATAGTAGGTTAGATAAATATTTCAACGCCTATTAATATAATTTAATAAATAAAATATTATTAAAATATATTTACATTGCGTACTTTTTTTAACACAAATGTTTCGCGCGTTATTTATTATTTGATCGAGTCTAAACATAGTAACTATCACCAATGAACCATTTAACATCAAATACTAGTTTTATTAAAGTGGCTTTAATTAAATGATAACTTTTATTTATTTCGTTTTATGCTATACCCGAAAAATACCCGATATTCACTAAAACAATTAGATAAATACTCATATATCAAAAATCTTATACAACTCACCACCTCATTCCTAAATTAAAGTTTTCCCTCCCTTTTCAAGCTCTTCAACCTAATTTTTTTTTTAAACAAAACAAGGTTGGGTAGGCCTAGCTTTCCTTGACTAGACAAGTTGGTGAAAGAAACAAGATGGCATACCTCACCTTCCTTCTCTATGTCTCTGCAACCAACAACTTTTACCATCTTCTTTTTTCAACCTACCAAAATCATATAAAGTCACCTTCACAAGCTACCATAACCCACATCCAAAATCGCGTACACCTCATGCTTTATGAAAACCAAATGTGGGTAATTAAAAAGTCTACGTCTTGAGATTAAATCACCACAAAAGCTCCCTAGTGGTTACCCCTTTGGCTCTTAAGGCTTTGGCCACTATGTGACCCAGGTTCTAATCCAAGTGGAGACAGTTTTACTCCATGTGGTCCCAAGGGGGGGTTTCTGCTAGAAGAAAGTTTCAGGAGAGGGTGTCTTGGTTCTCACGGAGGTCCGAGTAATCGACCTTGAACATAGCCCCACAAGGGTAGTTTACACGTGAGACCAAGGTCACGTGATCGATACCGTTCCAAAAAAGCACCACAAAAGCACCTCATGTCTTCCTTGTCGGTTCATCACAGTGGCGCATATACCCATATATTTTTCTTCCCAAAATAACTCAACCATTCTTCAAAAATCAATCCCTAACTCTCGGTTCTACACAGCAACCTAAACCTCACAACATTTCACAAGAAAAACTCACCAAACTCAGCCCCAACCCTACGTAAACCCACTTAAAAAAAATACACCTCCAAACACTTCCTTCAAGAAACAACCACCAAAACTCACCATTGCTTTGTCCAATTCCCCACTGGTTCGAAGCAGTAACCCAGCCCCTAAACCTTAGAAAAACTCACCACCTTCTGCCCTTTGATCTCGGTTGACAGCAACACCATATAACCCATGTCATGAACTCATTTGACCCATCGAAACCTCAGATCTCATCACTATAGTTCACTGTGCGAGAGCAGCCCTTAACACCCTCATCTTGATCACATTTTAGGACCCATTTCATGTCTTAAACGCTTCTAGTCCATTTCCCAAAACGTAGTTGCATGAACGTTATGTCTTCCACATAAAATCATACCAAAACCCACACTTTGTAGCCTCCTGTTCGCGACCCTTGTAACAGCCCCAAACCCACGAATTTCTTGTTGTAAAAACAGCTCTATCATCCTCTTCCCATGCGTGAAAACCCACCCCTTCAGCCCCTACTTCTGGCTGAGATTTCCGGCCCCGAAAACACTACAAAACCACCCGAAAACCCACTTTTTCGTGTTCTTCTTTCACTGATTCGAAACAACAACTCACGGGCTTCTTTGCGATCAATTTAGGACCTTAAAGCACTCCTCAAACTCTACTGGTTCGTGCCCCAAAACTCAGCAGAAAACATCCCCAGTTTCCCCATGAAATCATAAGAAAAACCTCCTTTCAACCCAGTTTTCTGACCCGGATTGCAGCAGCAATTCAGCAGCCTTTCGGTTCCTTTTTCTAGTCCTAGAACACTTGTATCTCAGGTATATAACTCACCTCTCGACCCCCTTTCGTTTTGGTTACAAAACATCCCCGAAAACACCTCCGTTCGGACCCGTTTCGACACCGAAACTCACGTTTTCATGTTGTTTTCCACTGGTTTCTAACAGCAGCTCTTAACACTCATTTTAAGCATTCTTCAAACATCCACAAGTTGTTTGGATAGTTCCCTAAGCGTTGGTCGAGTTCCTTGGTTCCTTCCTTCGACATCGTCGCTCGTTTACGTGAGAGAACCCGCTTTTTCCTTCATATTTTTCATGATATTTTAATTTGATTATTTATGTTATAGAGTAAGTATATTGATGAGCCTAACACAACACATGCTTTGTTTGCTAAATCATAAGGTTTTGTTGCTTAAAAAGCTCAGTTTTAAGATAAGTTGATGAAAAACTTAACAATGATTCAAATGGTTTAAGTTGGTGATATGTTAATATAATATGTGTTTGGATATTAAAAATGATATTTTAATATGTTAGTC
>JBCNJP010015036.1:0-10247 GCA_039602395.1 Deinandra increscens subsp. villosa
ACATCAGGTATGATTTTTATTCTCATTTCAATTTCCTATCATTATCTTTATGGAATGGTTACTGACTTAGGCATCGGAGGGGTGTTAGCCAAGCTAACAGTCACCCTTCACTAGGGATGAGCTTTTGGTACCGAATACCGGTACCGTACCGGTCCCGTACCGGTACCGGTACCGAACCGGTACCGAACGAACCTAAACGGTATCGGTACCGGTACTTAATTTTTCTTTATTTTGAAACCGGTACTAACCGGTAAAAACCGGTATTTCCCGAATGAGTACCGAAATATATATAGTCTTAATTTTTAAACATGAATTATATATTTCTAATTCTTAGGCTACTTAATGATTTTTTTGTCAAATTATTCTTACATCCGTCAATTATAGTTCTTAGGTTATTATTTTTATTTGACCAATGAACCGGTTAAGCGCTCTATTTGTCAAACGTTTTGATTTTCAGACATTACTTACTTTTTCATTCTTCGTATATTATTTTTTAACTGAAAAGGAAATATTAATCTTCGTATATCGTCTATTCTAAACTATTAGATTACATATTTACTAACATTAGAAAATATAGAGATCATATCACCTTCGTGTTTTAATGTTCATTGATAAATATAGATCATGGTCACCTTAGAAAATGTATAATGCTTTAGAAATCATGATTTAGTTATAATAACCAACTTTTATATTTGTTCATAATTGGGATTTTTTGTTATAAAATCAATAATGATTTACCATTTTTTAATGCTTTGATGGTACTTTTATAAGGAAAAAGAAAACCGGTACTAAAGCGGTAATTTACCGAAATACCGGTACCGGTACCAAACCGGTACCGACCGAACCTAAACGGTACCGGTACCGGTACTTGATTTTTCTTAATTTTGAAACCGGTACTAACCGGTACCGGTACGGTACGGTACCGGTATGGTACCGATCTCATCCCTACCCTTCACCAAGCCTTGAGTTTTTTGTAGGTGTTTTGGTCAAAAACTGCCTAAGCAATTAGTTGATCAAACTTTGTAAGTGAGGTAGCGTGTTTGATGTAAATAAAGATGAAAATGTAAATGTGAAGGTTGACACGAGGATGTAATGAGGGAAAATCCAGGAATCCTTGAGTATCCTCAAGGAGCCTAGCAAAAAACCTCGGGGGCCGGTTCAAAGTACCTGCCTCCTAAAACTTTTATATAATGAACGTTCTTAGTACAAAAGAAATGAGCTCGTAATCTAAGTGTAGCAGAGAATTGTGATCGTAAAAGTTGTGTGTGTGTGTAAGCCTAGAGCTCCATTAAATACGAATTACATCATAACAACATCCCCTAAAAATTAGCAACTAACTCCACGTTCTCCAATTAGCCGTTTAAAGTCCACTTGGTCCACGTTTATGTTAGTTGACCGAGTCTTTAGGACTTGTGATCCATGCTCGAGTTATCCTGCGAATAATGAGACAAAAAGGGAAAAGCAATGGTTAGTCAGGAAATATAATTCAGGATCCTTACAGTGATGTGCTTGCGAGCTGATTCGAGCTGCTCATAATCTCCTGAATTCTAGTACCAACAATTGCCCCCAAATTTTTGGCGGTTGGCGCATGCGAGCCAGCTGTCAAAAATTTGAAATTAAGCGTTATCGCTAACTAACTGTGATTTGAGAGGAATTAGTTAGTCCCAACTTCCTAGGCGAAGTTCCCGTTTAATTTCTTCTTTATAATCCTCTCTCCACTTTCATTATCGCTCACAGCTATCTCTTGGCGAAAAACCCTAGAGCTTCTCCCATCTTCTCCAGGTTAGTTCCCTCTATCTTCCTTCTCGTTTTCTTTTCCGATAATGGAAAAAAAGCTATTGCGATCATCGGCCATGGTCTCCGACCAAATGACCGACGAATTTATTGATCAAGGACTCCTCCCGGCGACGGCGGAGGAGACCTGCAACTTTGACGATCAGAAGATCGCAGTGTTGCAGCGTTCTGCAAGCTTTCCCGCCGGAGCTGAATTCCATCCCTTCGATCCGTCTTTAAAAGCAGACCATATCTCCGACGATTGGGTCTGTTTCCTTTACTACCCCTTCCTGCTTGGAATGTCATTTCCTTTCCCGGACTTGGTCACCGATTTCTTTTCCATCACCAACCTCGCCTATTCTCAAGTGATGCCCATGGTGTGGCGAATTCTTCTTTCTCTTCATCATTTGAACCAGACTCGTAACCTCAACATTGGTGTTGCCGAGATCTGCAAAGTGTACCGATTGGCCACACATGGCAACAGCAGGTTTGTGTTGAAGGTTAGAACCGGAGAAGCTCAGATGATCCCTAGGATTTCCCACAATGACCATGATTGGAAGCGTCAATTCTTCTTTGTAAAAAGGAGTAGCCTTGTTGGTTGTGAGAACCTTCCTACCCAGTGGGTTGTCAAGGGTAGGAAGAGTTTTTGTAACATTTTAATTCCAAATACTCTTTAATTTCATATGACTGATATGTTTGTTTCTTAATTTTACAGCGCCCAAATTTGAAGCTCTGATCAAGCCGACCCGTGAATCCTCCAAGAAGCTCAAAGACCTCTTCAGCATCCCAGTGGCAGAAAGAAGCTGTCAGCCCGAAGACGTTTCAAGTGCCAGAAGCATCACTCAGCAGTCTCTCAGCCCCTCAAGAACCATGTCAATAGGTATTTGTATGAACCCTTTCCCCTTTTGTCTTAAGTTATACTTTACGATATCTGGACACTGATCTCTTTCTGTATATGATGAAGCTCCAGGTTCAGCTTCCAACTTTTCCTTCAAGGACCTCAAGCTGCTCATCGCAAAGAAAGAAAAACCCGAAGAGACCAGTAGCAAGGCTCCTACTGACCCTTCAGCCGCCAAGTTTCGAGCTCCCAGTACTCGGTCCAAGACCTCTTCTGCAAAGAAGCGTAAGGCTCCAGACTCCACTATCAACGTGGACAACTTCGATGATCTCCCTCCTGTTTCAGCTGCTAACAAGCTGCTCTCACTGCAAGCTGTGGTGAACATTGTAAGTAATAGCATAATAATAGAGAAGTATGTTAAAATTATAATTATAATACTTCCCTTGTTGATTCTGATGCGTTATGCTTTGATGCAGGGTATCGACAAGCTGAGCCACGAGGTGATTGATCTCGAAGGCAAGCTGGAGGTTATGGAGCAGAAGCTTGAAGCAGCTGAGCAGAAGCTTGAAGCAGCTGAGCAGAAGCTTGAAGCTTCTGAGCTTAAACTTAACCAGGCCACACTCCGTCTTGAGAAGGTGAGTAAGGCATCAGCCAGCAACACACGTCACTATGAGAAGTAGCTCAAAGAAATAGATGCTGCAGCTGCTGAAGCACTAAAGCTGGCCGAACAGAACACTCAATCTTCGGCTGCCATCAGTGTGCTGGAGTGCATGATTGAGATGGCGACTGCTGCTCAGGCTGAAGGCTTTACCTCGGAGAGCTGGCCGGTTAAGGACTAGGAGGAGAGCCTGAAGATGCTAAAATTGGCCAACTCTCGGCTGCCCGGAGCGTCCTGGAATGCAAAATTCAAATGGCAGAAGAGGCTGAAGCGGCCGGCTTTCAGGTGCCAGGTTGGGATATCGCAGGCTGGAGGCTGGTCTTGGAATCGCTGGGAGGAGATGGTGATGGGGAAGGAAAGGATGGGACCGATGGTGGCTCCTCAAAGGCGATTCCGGATTCTCCGGTAGCCCCAACAAGGGCTTATATGATCGAGCTGGGAGCGGGCAAGAAGCTGGAGGACGTGGTGAAGCCGGTGGAGGAGGAGAAGACAGTGGGCGATGAGGACAATGCAACGGTCTGAGCCCACTTTTTAGGTTTTTAGGTGGTTTTTTTGGTTGTCCTTGTGGTTGATACAATTTCCCTTTTCCTGTAATGAACAAACAACAAACAACAACGATAGGGATCCTGGTGGAGGGATCTTGTGTTTACAAGACGAAACCAGGATTCCCAAAAACAATATTTTGACCTTCGAGCTTCTCAAGTGGAGGGATCCTGAGGTTTTCAGGACGAAGCTTGAGAAGCTCACAATCTTTAATGGCTATAAATAATATCAGTATCTTTTGGCTTCTCATATTGTCTTTTGTATTGAAATTTTTGGTTGGTAGAATTAGTTTATAAAAACTTATCAAACATCTAATTACATCATTTTCTCATTTAGTTAACTTGTTTAACAATCAATTTTCTTGCAGCAGGACCTTTGAGAAGCTCACAGGTGACCTGTACCGAATAATTCAGAAGCCAGATGAGCCTCTCAGGGAATACATTGCCAGATTTGGACGAGAATCTCTTGAGATTCCTAATCTGGATATGGCAACAGCCGTGGAAGCCTTTAAAATGGGGCTCTCCAAAGATTCACATTTTTATGATGACCTTGTCATGGCTCCTTGCAGGAACCTCGACGAAGTACGCAGTAGAGCCTTGAGATTTATCCGTTTGGAAGATGACAAGAGGATCCACCAAAGATTGGAGGTTCCTAAATATGATCCCAACAGCAAGAAGGCGGAATCCCCCGGGAAGCCGTATAGATCTCGTCCATACTCCAAACCGGAGAATCACAAAGTCAATGTCGTTGACCAAGACGATGATGATGAGGAGTATCCTAAGGTATCTGAATACTGTTTTTCCGTTGATATTGGTGGTTTGATGTGTGCTATGCAGGATCTAGGTGAAAAAGCAAGATGGCCCAGGAAGGATACCAAGCAAGGATCCTGGAAGGACAAGACCAAGTGGTGTGCCTTCCATGAAGATTTTGGCCACCTAACAGACGAATGTATAGCACTCCGAAAGGAAATCAGCTATCTACTCAGCAAGGGGCATCTTAAAGAATTGATAGGCAGAAAGAAGGTCAAGACTCAGGAAGCCGACAATGTCCCTCAGAGAGCAGCTTCTCCACCACAGGATGCCCAGATAATCAACTTCATCTCAGGAGGCTCAGACATCTGCGACACTTCGTATTCCTCATCCAAGAAGCATGCTAAGGAGTCCAAATCTGAACAGGGCGACAGACCTGTCCGGACGTCCACCCTAACTCAGGACAAACTTATATCTTTTGATGAGAGTGATGTTGGAACTTTTAATAAGTATGACTGACGCCATCAAATCTATTCTCGAATAATTCGGTTAAAGAATCCATTGTGATTTGATTCAGAGACGCGGGTTGTGATGCTCGAGGCTTGCAAGTTTGGACCGAAGACGTTTTCTTGAAAAGTCAACTGTTCGGGTCAGCGGTCAACGTAAAAGTCAACGGAAGATCGGTTCGAGCGAGTCAAGCTTCATATTGATTAAATCATCTTTGATTTAATTAATAATAATTATGTCATTTGTTTATTTGTATTTGCTCATTTGTATGTGTGTTAGCTAGTTAGTGGGCTAGTGAGCACATGGGCTCTCTATAAATAGGAAGGGATAGCCTCCATTTGTTAGAAGATGAATAAGATTAATAATAGATGAATAATGGATGAATAAGAGAGATGTGAGCTATCATTTCTAGAGAGAGAGTCACACATTGGGTTTGAGCTCAACCGAATGTGACCGTGGATTTCCTATGACGAGTTTGTAATCATTCGGTTTGTTGTAATCATTCAGCAATAATCAATGAATCGTTTGATTTTATCATTTCTTGTCATTTATTATCTTTGATTCTCTTCATCCCGTCTCCTGATCTCACCTTCGTTCTTGCTCAAGATCGAGATTCTCGATGTGAAATCGGTCCTGACAAATGGTATCAGAGCGGGTACCGATCAGATCTCGTCTCACGACGAATCTGGTCACTCGGATCTTGATTTTGAGCTTGAATGAGGTGCTGATTGAAATACCCACTTTGGAGACTTTTTTCTACTTTTTCTTATTTTTGGAGCTGATTGATGATTTCTGGATGAATCTGATGATAGATTCTTGTTATTGGGTTCATTTAGATATGATTCCATGCTCCATTTGTTCAAATCAGTGAAGAAATAAGAGATCTGAGCTGAAAAAAATAAAGTTGTTAAGGTTTTCCCGTTTTTGGGGTTTTGAAGATTTTTTGAGCTTTGATTCTGAGTTTTTGGTGCTAAAATCAGTGTTTTTGGATGAAATAAAATATGAATCTTGAAGGAAAACGCATTCCGGATCCATTGGGAGCATCGGTTTCGCCTGATTCGCAACATATTTGACAGATCTGGAAAAACACACACTTAACGGTGTTTACTAGGTGTTCTTCGTGTTCTTGATGGATTTCCAGAGACGCGGGTTGTGATGCTCGAGGCTTGCAAGTTTGGACCGAAGACGTTTTCTTGAAAAGTCAACTGTTCGGGTCAACGGTCAACGTAAAAGTCAACGGAAGATCGGTTCGAGCGAGTCAAGCTTCATATTGATTAAATCATCTTTGATTTAATTAATAATAATTATGTCATTTGTTTATTTGTATTTGCTCATTTGTATGTGTGTTAGCTAGTTAGTGGGCTAGTGAGCACATGGGCTCTCTATAAATAGGAAGGGATAGCTCCATTTGTTAGAAGATGAATAAGATTAATAATAGATGAATAATGGATGAATAAGAGAGATGGGAGCTATCATTTCTAGAGAGAGAGTCACACATTGGGTTTGAGCTCAACCGAATGTGACCGTGGATTTCCTATGACGAGTTTGTAATCATTCGGTTTGTTGTAATCATTCAGCAATAATCAATGAATCGTTTGATTTTATCATTTCTTGTCATTTATTATCTTTGATTCTCTTCATCCCGTCTCCTGATCTCACCTTCGTTCTTGCTCAAGATCGAGATTCTCGATGTGAAATCGGTCCTGACAAATGGTATCAGAGCGGGTACCGATCAGATCTCGTCTCACGACGAATCTGGTCACTCGGATCTTGATTTTGAGCTTGAATGAGGTGCTGATTGAAATACCCACTTTGGAGACTTTTTTCTACTTTTTCTTATTTTTGGAGCTGATTGATGATTTCTGGATGAATCTGATGATAGATTCTTGTTATTGGGTTCATTTAGATATGATTCCATGCTCCATTTGTTCAAATCAGTGAAGAAATAAGAGATCTGAGCTGAAAAAAATAAAGTTGTTAAGGTTTTCCCGTTTTGGGGGTTTTGAAGATTTTTTGAGCTTTGATTCTGAGTTTTTGGTGCTAAAATCAGTGTTTTTGGATGAAATAAAATATGAATCTTGAAGGAAAACGCATTCCGGATCCATTGGGAGCATCGGTTTCGCCTGATTCGCAACATATTTGACAGATCTGGAAAAACACACACTTAACGGTGTTTACTAGGTGTTCTTCGTGTTCTTGATGGATTTCCAGATTTTGAGGCTGATTCGGGACGTTTGAAGCTGCGATTCGAGTTGTTTGTGGCCAGAAGGATTTCGTCTAATGCTTGGCGTCATTTTCGTTCATGGATCTATATTCTACTCATGTTTTGGTGGTTCAAAGTCGATCACGAAGTTCTGGGTTTTCTGCTGTTATTCATGTGTTCATAAAGGTTTCTGGGTTTCTTGAAGATGTACTTGGCGATCTCAGGTGAGCTTGAAGATTGCCTTAGCGATCTCGAGTTTGCTCTTGGCGATTTCGGGTTAATCTTGGCGATTTCATGCTAGTTCTTGGCGGTTTCAATAAAGGTTGGCAATCTTGAACGGTTTGGCGACCTCGTATGAAGCTTGGCGACCTTGTGTGGCTTTGGCGACCTCGTCACCTTGGCGATCTCGACTAAGTTCACCAACTAGGTCTTCATTCAAATAATTTTCAGACGTTTTTGATCGTCCAGTAGTGTAGAGCATCGAGCTACGAGTCCAACGATATAAACATTATCAAATTTGGTTAAGTTTTGACCGAGTTATGGTTGATTTACAATTTTCCGGTGACTTTTCTTGCGGGTTTGGTTTTTCCATCAGGATTAGGGTTTTCATGAGGTAGGAGACGACTTTGGGGAGAGAAGATGACGTGTCTTAATACTAGTGGGCAGCTGGAATCAACTCTCTCTCTTCTTGTCGGTTTGTATTAGTCAAGCTTATTGGTTGTCTATCAGCCATTGGCTACAAACATTTCTTGTGGGACCAGAAACTTCGGACAAAAATAAGAGAGCATTTGCTAGAATTTTGTAATTGGCTGGCAAGGAATTTCTCGTGGGTCCCAGGTTCACAAAAGAACCGTTGTTTTATCTTGCTGCTGTGGAAAATTGATTGGCCAAAGGGAAAGAATCGTGGGCCCAACCTGAATAAGGAACGTTGAAGAATGTATCTCGTGGGTCCCAGCGCTAGAAGACAACTGTTGTATGCTCTTTACTCTGTCGCACTCTGATTGGTGCAGAGGCTCCTCACACGGATCCAGCCTCCTCCACTGTTGGATCTCTCAATTCTCGACCGTAGGATCAGATTGGGTGTTTTCTCTTCTCGTTTCTGATTGGCCGGATACTCTCTCACATGGATCACAATATTGAGCAATGGATGCTCTTTATTCCAGCCGTAGATTGATTTTTAAAGGTGTAATATGATTGGTTGGTTTAATAAAACATGGATCATGGATTTTTCTTTAAGAGATTTTTCACCATTAATTAATTTTCAGTATTATTTCGTTAAATACGGGGTTTTTCTCATCAATTTTTTACGAGAATAACGAGATAACGCCGAAACGAAATTTTGAAAATATTTTAGTGGTCATGGATTTATTTCATTTATTGACCGGGTTTCTAGTTTTTGTTGACGTCAAGGCCACGTTAGCTAACGACCACTGACGGACTGGTTTTGCTTCTCGGTTAAGTTTGTGACTGTTTCGTTATGTCTCACTTCAAGTTGTTTAGCTGATGCAGTGCTGATGTCATCTAACCGAATTAACTGGAATCTCAGTTAAATATTGGAATACTCCGTTAAATCTCTAACGGAAGGCCGTTACTTGAATAATATTTACGGTCTTCTCAGATTCATTCCAAATTGCATCGTTTTACTCAGAATTCTTCACGGAATATTTTTCCGAGCTCGATTTTCTTCGCCCAAAATTACGAAGACTCCGGTTATGAATAAATTTCTCGTTTACGCTCGGGATCTTAGTTTTTCACCGATTTGACATTATTTTCGCATCCAACCCAGTCACGCGGAACAAGTTCAGAATTTATGGATCATTCACAACTGTCAGCACCCGGCTTTCGGTTTTTCGCAAGATTGTCCGATTTCAGGATTTTTGTACCGTTTTCTCTTTGGAACTGAGCGGAACGGTTCCACTCTCTGCATCTGATTTTCCACTTCCGCATCGGATGTTTTCAGAGGGATCTAGAGAAAAGGGGGAACTTCTATGGATTTGGATTATCTGGTCGATTATCTGAATTTGGAGCATTTTCAGTGATTGATTGGTTTATCTGATTCGGTTTGTTGCGATTTTTTCTCCAACGTTCAGCTTTCTTAGTATTGTACCCGACCGTGTGAACCGAGTGAACTGCAGCACTTGGATCTCAACTGGAGCAACAAGAACAGAAGATGCTTATTCAAAGGGGGAACCTTTACAACAGAAAGATTCAGGTTTATCAGTTATTCTATGAAGATGCACGACAGAGCGGTTCTTCACCAGTATTACAGATTTGAAAGCGTCAGTCAAGGGGGAATTGTTGGAACTTTTAATAAGTATGACTGACGCCATCAAATCTATTCTCGAATAATTCGGTTAAAGAATCCATTGTGATTTGATTCAGAGACGCGGGTTGTGATGCTCGAGGCTTGCAAGTTTGGACCGAAGACGTTTTCTTGAAAAGTCAACTGTTTGGGTCAACGGTCAACGTAAAAGTCAACGGAAGATCGGTTCGAGCGAGTCAAGCTTCATATTGATTAAATCATCTTTGATTTAATTAATAATAATTATGTCATTTGTTTATTTGTATTTGCTCATTTGTATGTGTGTTAGCTAGTTAGTGGGCTAGTGAGCACATGGGCTCTCTATAAATAGGAAGGGATAGCTCCATTTGTTAGAAGATGAATAAGATTAATAATAGATGAATAATGGATGAATAAGAGAGATGTGAACTATCATTTCTAGAGAGAGAGTCACACATTGGGTTTGAGCTCAACCGAATGTGACCGTGGATTTCCTATGACGAGTTTGTAATCATTCGGTTTGTTGTAATCATTCAGCAATAATCAATGAATCGTTTGATTTTATCATTTCTTGTCATTTATTATCTTTGATTCTCTTCATCCCGTCTCCTGATCTCACCTTCGTTCTTGCTCAAGATCGAGATTCTCGATGTGAAATCGGTCCTGACAAGTGACCGTTCTCATGTTCAGGATCC
>JBCNJP010015037.1:0-10247 GCA_039602395.1 Deinandra increscens subsp. villosa
TGCGTCTACACTGTGCCACATGTTCTTCAGGGTCTGTTGTGCCATCGTAAGGTTTCATGCTGGGAGTTTGAAACCTTTTGGGTATCTCCACGTCACAAATTGGTGGAGCAAACCTGGACACTCTATGACTTGCTGGTCCAACTTCAGGGATAGGCTGCACAACTCCTGGGACGCTTGAAATCATTCTCTTGAGTTTTTGGATTTCTCGCTCCACCGATGGGCTGATCCCTGAATCCTGCACTGAATTATTAGTATTAGCATAATGAGTGAAAGTTTGAGGAGTGTTACCGACATCCTGGGGTATGTTTGTCCCAGGATTAATGACTGGTTCTCTGATGGTAGTCATTCTGGATAAATCAGCATGGGCCGTTTGAGTAGGGAAGAATATTGATCTCCCGTTCAGTGAGGTGACACCTTCGTGTACCCTGGAATTGCTTCCAGGGGTACTGAAATTCAGAATTCTGGGGTCGAGTGGCGACGGCTGAGCCGTCGTGGCCCTGGGTAACTCTGATCTCAAGCTGGTCAATTGAGCCATGAATTCCTGGTTCACCTTCTGTTGGAGTTCCATGTGGCGCTCCAATTTACCGAATGTGGCTAGGATATCAGTGTCAGATATTAAGACAGGGTCTTCTGGGATGTTTTCAGTTTCGATCACTTCATGGTTGACTATCGGTCCGTCACTGCGCGTAGCTGAAGTTGAGGCATTAAACCCTGGAGCCGATGAAGTGACTCCACTTGTCGAAATACTGGTCCTTGGACCTGGTTGGGTAACTCCAGTTGTTGAAGCAGTTACAGCAGAAACCGAGACATTCGAGGTGTTCATTTGTGTTGACATTTTTTGATAGATTTTGGCAAAAATCAAGTTTAGGACAAATCTGAAAAGAGTTTGACAAAAAATTGACACCAATTGCCCCACGGTGGGCGCCAAATTGTTTTGGCTAAAAATTACTTAAGCAAAATTAGTAAAACTTGAACCAAATAAGATTGTGAGGTTTGGTGCCTAGGATTAAGATACGAAAACTGTTTGTAAAAATCCTGGGACAATAACTTAATTCCAGGGACAAAAGCCGGAATCCTGGGTTAAAATGTAAGTTTAGTTGCGAAATCGATTTAGAAAGTAAATAACACAAATGAAGCCTTGAATGCAAGTAGGAACACCGAGAATTTTACTAGGGAAAAGCCCTTAGCCCTTAGATGTCTCTAAGGCGCCGCCGGCATAAAAACCCCGGGTAGCGATAACACACGCTACCAATTTATTGATCACGTAAATGTTTGAGTACAATGAGTATGCAGAGAAATCAGTACGAGAATACAATGAGTAAAGCTCGAATGAGCTGAAAACTAAGTCTAAAAGTCCTATTTATACCCCTAGGTCTTCAACAACTTCTCCGATATTCCAGGGATCTCTTCTCCAACGTCTTTTTCAGTTAGTTGACCGAATTTCCAGCTAACTGACTTTGACCACGTGCGAAATAAGTCTTTAGCTTGTTTTATGCAACCGTTAGTAGACTTCGTCAACCTGCCCTTGAACAGATATAGACACATAAACCGTTAGTGACAATGCCCTAGCATGCAGGGTCATTTCCACATGCTGGGTCATCAATAAAATAAGGGTAACCCTGGATTATGCACATTTTAGATCATATTAATATAGAATAAAATGAATGTAAACTTCCCTGAATGAAGTCGACATCCTGGGTCATCACTTTACTATTGACACATTCAGGGTCACCGAACATTACCTGCCAAATTCAGGGTCATACGATTCCTGGGTCATACCTGCCCCTGGTCTATACCTGTACCCTGGATTACCAGCCGAAGATTTAGGGTATAACAGCAGGTAGCTTTGATCGAGTAAATCCTCGATCCCTGTCTTTCTAGCCAGAGTTTCCGACCGGATTCTCTTTCGGGTCATGATCGGAATGAAAAGGAAGGACGAGAAGAAGAATGTTACCTGGTTGGAAGAGGAAAGAAGTTGGAGATCCTAACGATAAGCTCCGCTCTCGGAAACGGTAATGGTGCAGAAGGAGGAGGTTAAGGCTCGTATTTAAGGAGAAGGGAAGTTGCAGGGGTGATGGGATGTTACCCCACGACGTGGCGCGCTAGGTCCTTGATTAACGGACACGAATAAAATGAACGTGGATTAGACCTCAAATTTGAAATTTTCACAGCTGTAAAACTTATCTACAACTTGCGAAAATTTGGGGGCAATTGTTATACCCTGAATTTTCGGCTAGTAATCCAGGGTACAGGTATAGGCTTAAGGCAGGATTGACCCAGGAATTGTATGACCCAGAATTTAACAGGTAAAGTTCAAATGACCCTGAATGTATCAGGGGTAAGGCAATGTCCCAGGATGTCACTATAATCCAGGGAAGTCCATATTTACTTTATTTATTTTGGTATACATATTATGACCCAGGATGAGTCTAATCCAGGGTCACCCTTATTTTACGAATGACCCAGCATGTGGAAATGACCCTGCATGCTAGGACATTGTTATTAACGCGTTTTGTGCCTATATCTGATCAAGAACATGTTGACGGAGTCCACCAACGGTCGAATAGGAGATGCTGAAGACTTATTTCGCACGTGGTCAAAGGTTGTTAGCTGGAAACTCGGTCAACTAACTGAAAAAGACGTTGAGGAGAAGATCCCTGGAATATCGGACAAGTTGTTGAAGACCTAGGAGTATAAATAGGACATTTAGACTTATTTTTCGACTCACTCGAGCTTTACTCGATTGTATTCTCGTACTCATTTCTCTACAAACTCATTGTACTCAGACATTTACGTGATCAATAAATTGGTAGCGTGTGTTATCGCTACCCGGGGTTTTTATGCCGGCGGTGCCTTAGAGACATCTAAGGGCTAAGGGCTTTTCCTTAGTAAAATTCTTGGTGTTCTTGCTTACATTTAAGGTTTCATTTGTGTTATCTAAATTATCAAACGATTTCTTGATTTAATTCACGTTTTTACCCAGGATTTTATCTTTTATCCCTGGAATTTAACTATTGTCCCAGGATTTCTGCAAACTGTTTTCGTATATTAATCCTAGGCACCAAACCTCACAATCTTATTTGGTTCAATTCTTACTAATTTTGCTTAAGTAATATTTAGCCAAAATAATCCCTAAACTCTTGGCTTAAGTATTCTCCACCACGATCTGAACGAAGGATCTTGATGGTCTTTCCGAGTTGATTTTCTACTTCGTTCTTGAACTCTTTGAATGTTTCAAACACTTCATGTTTATGTTTAAGCAAGTAAACATAACCATAACGACTGAAATCATCCGTGAAAGTCACGAAGTAGCTAGCACCTTTTCTTGACACATGTCTAAATGGGCCACAAACATCAGTATGAATGAGTCCAAGTAGTTCTTTAGCCCTTTGCGGCTTGTTCGGAAAGGGTTTTCTTGTCATCTTTCCTGAGATACAGGAAACGCATTTATCAAATGATTCATCATTTGATTGTAAGATCCCTTCACGTTGAAGTCTTTCAATGCGGTTTTTGCCAACATGGGCAAGACGACAGTGCCAAAGATAGGTAGAGTCCAAACTAGTTTTGGCTCGTTTGCTAATATTGTACATTGAATTATTTGAAACACAACCACGCATATCAATTTCATAAATGCCATCACAAGGAACAACATCAAAATAATGAACATTATTTTTAGAAACTGAAATACCGATATTATTAAATGCATTAATAAATCCTTGGTTTTTCAACAAAGAAACTGAAATGACACCTCTAGTAATAGAAGGTGCATAATGACAATTGTCTAATACAATAATTAACCCAGTAGGCAGAATTAAATGATATTCTCCTATAGCTTCCACAGCTGCTGGCAAACCATTTCCCACGAACAACTGCAAAGCTCCAGGCTTCAGTTTCCTCCTCTTTCTAAGACCCTGTAACGAATTACAGATGTGAGTTCCACAGCCAGTGTCATACACCCATGAATCACTCTTAGAAAAGGAAAATAATTCAATTGTGAAGATACCTGAAGTACTAGTCCCACTAGTATTCTTTCTCTTCTTCATCAACTCAGCTAGATAGGTAGGACAGTTCCTCTTCCAGTGTCCAACTTCACCACAATGGTGACAGATCTGGTCTTTAGCCGGATGCTCTTTTGCGGCCGGAGGGGTTTGCTTGGTTTTAGGAACAAGCGCAACTGCCTTGCCTTTTCCCTTACCATCATTCTTGCCCTTCGCCTTTTGCGGTCGTTTAGCCTTTTGGATCTTTCCCCCTTTGATCATAAGAACTTGGGGTGTTTCAGTGGCCTTCTTAGGAATCGTTTTCTCATACTCGACAAGCATAGCATGAAGCTCAGGTATAGTTTTAGTCATACTATGCATGTTGTAGTTGCGCACAAAACCCTCATAATCCTTCGTAAGAGATTTGAGGATCATGCCAACTGCCACAGCCTGATTATACCCATAATTGAGCGATTCCAATTTGTCAAAGTAGCTCTTCATCTTGAGCACATGACTACTGACCGATTTACCAGTTTCAAGCTTCAAGTCGTGGAGTTCCACAACTAGGTCGAACAATTCAACACCAGCTTGTTTTTCATACATCTTCTTTAGCTCTTTGATCATATCACAAGGTGTATGAAATTCGTATTGCTTCTGAAGATCGGGAGTCATACTCGAGATCATCATGCAAGCAACCTCATCGTATCTGCTATACTCTGCATTGTAGAACGCTTTCTCTTGATCAGTAGCATTAGCAGCTGGCTCGGTCGGCCAATGATTTTCAAGGACATCGGTCCTCCGTTCAACTCTAAGGACGATCCTCAGTTGACGATACCAGTCATTGAAGTTAGATCCATTCAGCTTTTCTCTTTCAAACATTTGACGAAAAGCATGACCAACATTGTTTTGAGGAGGGTTTGTTGCCATCTACAAAACAGATTAAGTTCAAAAATCAGTATTTTCGATAATCTTTTCCTTAATAAATTTAATTACCCAATGTTTAAACATTTTTAAACAATTAAGCTTATTAAGGCTAGGATCCAATTGACATGCCATCATTTCATCAGTTGATCTGCTAGAAATGATGCACTCAAAAGGTAAGTGACGATCAATAATTGTACTCCAAGTACAATTCCTAGATTTTATGGGACCTACAAATAACACTTGTGAATCTTGCACCAAGTAATTTGTAGTCATGTTTCATCCCATCTTTTGCCACGGGCCAAGGGTCTCACCGCCTAGCTCGCTTTAAGTCGTCCAACTAAGAACGCACAAATTGTCCACCATTGTGTACCAATGAGTGGGAATTTGCCATGCAAATGCCATTTTACCATTGTGTACCAATGAGTAAGATGACATCCACAAGTGTCCTTTTCAAGGTGGATGGCAAAGACTTAAGTTTGGTTTGGGTCAAGACAATTTTGATGTGCGATCAAAAATGTTATGTGTGAAGATTCATGCACATCTTCACCACATAATGTGTTTATAAAAATTCTTAGTTTGTCTTCCAAATCAAAAGAGCTCGGTAGCTCCATTCGCAACACACAAAGAAGCGTAGGGGTGAGGTTTGCACTTTTGCAATTAAAAACCTACCCACTTTAGGGAAGCATGGCGACCCGACTTATACCTCTCTTAGAGTGTGTTCAAATGGGTGAGCCGGTGTTTCTTTTGAGTTTTAGGACACAAATTTTATTTTTATAAACAAAATCATATTTCAATAGTTCATTAGCAAATTTCGATTTTCATAAAATATATTTGCAATAAAACCTTTTATTATGTCACAATTATCACAAATAATCACATAATCTTAGGGTTTCTAATTATCTAACATAATTTTAATTTTAATTCTCTTTGATCTAAGTAATAACCATGAACGATTTGCATGAAACTTCATGGTTTTTACTTCTTTTTAACATTTAAAATAAAGGTACAACATGTTGTTTAAACAATTATCATATAACAAAAACTTGGGTTCTTAATTTTAGATCACAAGAATCAAATTTTTAGACCTAAAATTAGGGTTTTCGATTCGGCTAGAGGTTTTCGATCCATTATATAGATCTCGATCGGAAATAGGGTTTCCGATCGTGATCACAGTTTTCGATTTCGATAGGGTTTCCGATCGGAATCAGGGTTTACGATCGGAAACTAGGGTTTCCGATCGGAAACTGACGGCGGGTCGTAAACAGTTTACGATCAGGATTAGGGTTTACGTTTTTTTACCAATTTGCGAAACCGATTTTCCAATTGTAAAAGACGATTTTATGTGGATCGAAAAGCTAGAATCTTGATTAGAAAACTTGTTTCTAATCGAATTTGGTTACCCCCCCCCCCTCCAAGTTTTTATTCCCGGTAATTAATTAAAATCATAGGTGGCTCGTGATACCACTGTTGGGTTATATAACTAATTATCGATTTACACACGAGTACGCAGCGGATTTTATCCTATGAATTAATCTAACTAACCGGATAGATAATGTGTACCTTTTTAGCTCGGCAAGAGAAGATCTTCTAGGATTTGAAGTAAATCCCTCTACGATCGCACACACGACACACCGATGTACGTATGCTAGTACTTGATCACGAACTCCTCTCTTGATGAAAGCTTGGTCGAACCACAAGAAAATCGAATCCCTTGGATTCGGTTTCCTTTGCCGAAATTTAGAGAGAGAAAGAGAGAGAATTAGGGTTTGCACTTATCAGGTATAATGCAACAACTAAACCTTAAACCAAGAGGGTCTATTTATAGGTTTTAGGAACTTGGAAAACAAGTTAGGGTTTGGGATGGGGAGGCTTACACGATTTCGGCCCTAAAGCCCACTCCCAAATCCTTTCCTAATTGTAATCCAATTACAACTCTCTTTTATTAACAACTAACACCCTGTTAACAATTAACTGTTAGTTTTAACGACTCCTCGTTAAATATTCGTGATAAATATTAATTAACTGATTAATTAATACAAATACATTAGTGTCGAGACGTGTGACCCCGTAGGCTTAAATACTTTCCGGACATACGTTTATTTATACGTGATCATATCCCTATAGTGGTTCCTTCCCATCTTTCCTTGTAGATATTCATATCAGCTCTTGCTACTGATAAAAGATCATTCAATTTGGTCTTTTTTATCTAAGAGCGTACTCTTAGCAGGAGCAAACTGATCACAATTTTTGCACATAGGAGGATAAGAAACTACCTTTGATGTATCGGCCATTAAAGCAACCAATTCCTTGATGTTGTTTCTTTTCAAAGTACCAACCTCCTGCTTCAAACTATTTTTTCATCAGTCGATTTTTGCATTTCCTTCTGTAATGCGATCATTTTGTCAGCAATCTCCACCGCATTTTGCTGAGCCTTCTCATATTGCTGCTTCAATGGGAGACTCTTTTGATACAAATTTTCAAATTCATTGGCGGTGTCTATTGCTTTAGCTTTCGCAGCTTCGCATTCTTTGATCAATGCTTCCTTCTCCTCAGTTAGAACTTCAATTTGTTTTTCCAACAAGAGAACAGCATCCAACTCAACTTGCTCAGACATTGAAGTTGCCATAAAAGAAACTTTTTCTTCAAGAAGTGAATAAACAGCATCCGTTAAGTTTGACACCTTTGCTTCATCACCTTTCCCACCACTCACATCACCAATTGCCTCATCAAGAACTTCATCACCATCTTGAGTTGACTCAGTCATTGTATCTTCATCCTGCACATGGTGAACAAGCAAAGCAGAAGAATCAGCAAATTGGTTACCCCAGTTATAAGTTTTGTCTTCTTGAGACACTAATGCTTTAGTAGGTTCAGATTTGGGGTTTGAGTTTGAGGAACTCCCTGGATTTGAAGCATTGGTTCCAGAAGTATTAGTCTTAGGAGCAAACTTTTGATATTCCTACTTCTTAGGCTGAGAGCATTCTCGAGCGAAGTGTCCAAAATTTGAGCAGTTATAACACCTCACCTTAGACTTATTAAAACCAATTCGATATCCCGAATTTAGATCCTTCCTTTCAGTCTTCTTCAAAAATATCTTGACCCGTCTAGCAAGCATGGCAAACTGCCAGTTAATATCCATAAGCTCCAAGTCATCAGGATCAACTTGATCATAATCCTCTTATGTTAACTCTGCATTACTCACTTTCCCAGTAATAACCTCGTAGTACGATGACACCAAGGCAGACACAAGAGCCATATAATCTTCCATCGTTGTAACCGACATGGCCATCTTGCTTGTGTTCATGAGGTTACTTGAAGGAATTGAGACGTTACAACCTCCCGAGCCATAATTGTATTCATAATTGTTTGAACTCATTCCATTCCATGAATTTGATACATTTCCAGGCAAATTTCCAGCTACGAAAGCCGTTGCTGGTGCAGAACTTGCTACTTTACCAGATTTGGCCGAAATCGTTGTCGCATTCGAACCATAATACACTTCAGGATTTTGGACTTCGGCAGGAGCTGTATTCACATTTTTCATTTCTATGTCCCTCGCTTGCAACTTGCCTAACAATTTCACAAACGTCAACGATGAGTAATCTTTGTCATTCATAATCATCAACACATACGATTCCCATTTTGATGGCAAACCCTCAAGTAATTTTTCTTTAAGTTCCTTATCGTCCTTCTTAATCTGAACGGTATCCATCTCAGATAACAAATGGCAATACCTCGAGATCAATTCAGGAACGCCTTCACCATCAAAATGTTTAAAATGATCAAACTCCTTGTTCAAGACCTTCTTCTTACTCTTTTTGTATTGATCGTTGCCTTCATATCATTCCTTCAAAGTTGTCCATAACTCGTGGGAATCTTTACAACTCTTAAACTGATGTAGCAACTCTTTTGGTAGTGCTTGAGTTAGAAGTCCATAGGCTTTTTGTTCTCTCGCGAAGTCAGCTTTTTGAGTGATATCCAGATTTCTTTGAATTATGGGCACATTGTTTTGTCCAACAGGATACTCATATGGTGCATCAATAGCAATCCATAAATACGAATCGGTAGTTCCAATGTAAGCCTCAAACCGTTTCTTCCAATTTGAGTAATCCTCAAACTTGAGAAATTTGGGAACTTTCTGAGTAGTCCCAATCTCATTGTCGTAGTTCAACAACGTCTGCATCTGAGACTGAATAGCAGCAAACGCTTGAATATCCAACATTTTGAAAAATTTAAAGTTTCTAATTGGTCCGAACTCTCCCCGAACTTCGAACTTAATCCAAAATCGATTAAACAGTCTGAACTCCTTCGAACTCTCAAAAACACCGAACTCTTTCCGAACAACCTCTGAACTCGGTCCGAACACTTTCTGAACTTGGATGATCTCTCACCAAACGGAAACTCGACCGAACTCTCTCCAAAACAGCTCCGAACTTTCACCGAACAGGAAAAAGACCGAACTCTACTTTGAACTTCGGGTTCGGAGCGGTTATTCCGAACTTGGGGTTTGGACTAACGAGAAAATTTCAGAAAAACTTGAAACTCACAGAAAAACTGAACCACTAGAGCTCTGGACAATCAATCGAATGAAAAACAGCAAAAATAAGGAACTTGGATGTGAAGCATGATGTATACAAGACAGATTTTCAGAAACGAGATGAAAAACACAATGAAACACGAGTTTTTTAACTACACAATTGAATCAATCGAACTGAGTAATACCAGAAAGCTCTGATACTACTTGAAAATGCTGGAGCGTACGGATCGGCTTAGTTCGACATCAACATGTAATTATAGCAATGACAAAACGTGTAAATATCAATTCAATCTCTCATTCAATAACAAAGAACAGTTACAGAGAGAATCAGAACAATTACACTTTTGAACACACACACTTACCAAAAACTCACTGCATAAACAAATCCTAACAACCTATTTATAGACTTCGAATGTCCGAACTTCTAAGCTTGTCTGAACTATAGGTTCGGCCGAAGTTCGGCCAGAGTTCGGCCAGCAGAATTTAAACAAAATCTTCAAGTCTTCAATAGCTTTGTCTGATCCAGCATGTTGATCAGATATAGGCACAAAACGCGTGAGTAACAATGTCCTAGCATGCAGGTTCATTTCCACATGCTGGGTCATTCGTAAAATAAGGGTGACCCTGGATTAGATTCATCCTGGGTCATAATAACGTATAACCAAAATTAATAAAGCAAAGATGGACTTCCCTGGATTACAGCGACATCCTGGGACATTACCTTATTCCTGATGCATTCAGGGTGATTTGAACTTTACCTGTATACTTCCGGGTCATACGATTCCTGGGTCATACCTGCCCCTGGTCTA
>JBCNJP010015038.1:0-10246 GCA_039602395.1 Deinandra increscens subsp. villosa
ACTAGTGAGCTTATATACTACTCACTTACAAACCCTAATCCAATCATAAACACATAACCGGCCCACATGGCCCAAATCGTAAACTATTCTAAGCCCATAAGCCCAATAATAATCAAGCCCACATCTAATGTTCATGCCTCTAATGTATAGCCCAACAATATCTTTCTCACCTTAAACTTTTAAGGACGAAGTTGAAAATCAACTTAACCATAAAATAAAAGGTTGTGAGATTAGATTTATTAGATTAAATACTAAGATTGACATACAAATAATGGTAACACTCTCAAATCGATTAGGATCATACTAGTGTGAACCAGTAGATCATGTATGGTACTTCTAAAGATACATCATTAAGTTATGCATCTAAGTATCCTTATAAACATGATAATTAATATGTCATCTAAGTTATACATCTATTTCTATATACCAAGGCTCTAAAAACAACAACTCATATGCTAAACAAGGTTACCTAATATGTCCCTAAAATTCCTTCTGAAATCCAGACATGAAGGAAACTAAGTATAAACCATATGATTAGTTATTAGCCGCAATTAAACCTTAAAAATCCTCAACACTAAGCATGTTGCATACCAAGTTCCTAAGAAATTCTAAGATTAGTGGGAGCAATCAAAGTCCTTATCAATGACTTCTCTTCTGAGGTCAGTGGGAGTAGTGAAAAGTCCTTACTCATGACTTACCTAAAAGTACAAGAGGCGGGGGGAGAGACAAAGTTAAATTTAACTCCGATTACACCTCTTGTACACCACGCTACTATAACACTGATCCACTTCCACACACTTAGAAATAATGTTACTCCTAATATGCCTGACTTAAATGCTCAAGAGGAAATCTATTAAACTATGAATGTTCTGCTTCAACTCGTTAGATCCAGCTTAGTAGGTCATCAAGGTATGAAGTTTCCTATTAACTTTGATGATTATGAACCTACCTTAATAAAGCTTACATGGATATTGGAAAGATTACTAATCGTATCTCTGATTTAAGAGCCATTATTAGCAATCAATCAAATCATCTCATGGAATAAAGCTATTATTAATGAGCTTAACTCCCTAAATCAGAATAACGTTAGAAGTTTAGTTTTCCATAGCTAAACTGAAATCCAAAAGGAGAAATTAAACGTTATAAATTGTTGGTTTCTAAAGGCGATTAACAAGTTAAGAATTCCTTTTCTAAAGGGTTCTTTGAGAGATAATCATTGTCCTTATTACTCACTCATAATTACGAGTGACATTTAACGGCCTTATAAGATATATTTCCTTAATACTCACTTAACATGAAGACATGTTCATAAACTAAACTTAAGGTTTCAAGCCTGAAAGTTAAAGAACACTTAGTCTTTAAGATGAGTAAATATAAAGGGTTAATATAAGCAAATTTACAAGTGAATTTAAAATTTGATGAAGCTATAAATGTAACAATTCTTCATCAAGAATAAGTGGATAAATTGGGCCTACCTTAAGATGAGTGGGAGCAACTAATACAATACTTGCCCTTATATATACATTATTTTAGGCAAGTAATATGTTAGTTTTGTTGCATGAGTCAAAGCGACTTATTCTCGCATAATTTTGACATTAAAGTCTTGAAGATGCTTCTTATACAATAAGCATCAAAATACATCAAGATCAAACTAATAAGACATTAATTAAGTCTTATTAGATTTAACCATGTGTTGAACACATTACAACATGCAACGTTGCTCTTTATCTGTAACTCTAGTAACTAAAGGAGATTACTAATAAAGGTTCAAATCTTATGTTCAAGTCTATACTCATTTTTAAGATATTGCCTTCATTGCTGAAATACTAGAAATGATGAAAATCATTTCCTAAGTTTAGTGTAATCTTATTCTATTTTCATATTTTTTTTATCATTATAAATATTAGTTCCAATTTTTTTTTTCTGTTTTCATGTAAATTTCATTACAAATATTAATTTCTTATTCTAATTTTTAAACGCCAGTATACAAAATAGGAAAAAAAGACGTTAATCCTCCATTCACCGTTTAAAGATCGACGGAGAGTGGATTGATTCACCTATGGGAACTAAAAATGCTTTCGTGGAATATTTTTCTAAGAAATTCAAAAGGAGGAATGAGGCCAAGGTTTCTAATCGAAGCCATCAGTTTCGGTCTCTCAATGAGATTGATTGGGTGGGGCCAGAGATGATGCCTTCCGTTGAGGAAGTTAAGGCGGCAATTTAGGATTGTGGGTCGGATAAAAAGCTCTGGGTCTTGACGGGTTCTCGTTTGGTTTTTTGAAAAAATTTTGGGAACTTATGAAAGGTGACATCATGGAATTTGTGAAGGAATTTTTTGAAAAATCTATCATTCTCCTTGGGTGCAATTCTTCTTTTATTACTTTGATCCCCAAAATTCAAAGTCTGGTTTCGATTGCTGACTTTCGTCCTATTAGCTTGGTTAGGTGCAATATAAAATATTAACCAATATTTTGGCTAATCGTCTTGCGGGGGTAGTCTGGAACAATTTTCATTTATTAAAGATCGTCAAATATTGGATGGGCCTGTTTCTTTAAATGAAATTATTGATTGGTCTAGGCACAAAAAGAAGAGTCTATTGGTGTTCAAAATCAATTTCGCTAAAGCTTATGATTCTGTATCTTGGGAGTACTTGGATAATATGCTTCTTTTTTTGGGCTTTCGTGAAAAATCGAGAAGTTGGGTTCGTACTTGTCTCTCTACCACTCGTTCCTCGGTCCTCATAAACGGTAGTCCCTCACATGAATTTAGTATTAGTAGAGGCCTCCGTCAAGGATATCCTTTGGCACCTTTCCTTTTCATACTGGTCATGGAGGGATTACATGTTTTCCTTGAAGATGCGATACATGCGGGCTTATACACGGGAATTCGATTCAAAGAGTTGATGTTGTCACATTTTTTCTATGCCGATGATGCCATTTTTATCGGTCAATGGTCGGAAAAGATTATTACAAACATTGTGGAGATTTTAAAAGTTTTTCACATGGTGTCCGGACTTGACTTAATGTCAGGACCGATTTCACATCAAGAATCTCGACGTTGAGCAAGAACGAAGATGAGACGAGGAGACGGATTATGAGAATTTTTATAATCTATAACAAGAAATAATAAATTGAACGATTCATTGATTATTGCTGAATGATTACAACGAACCGAATGATTACAAACTCGTCATAGGAAATCCACGGTCACATTGGGTTGAGCTCAAACCCAATGTGAGACTCTCTCTCTTGAAAATGATAGCTCACATCTCTCTAGATCATCCTCCTTATTCTTTCACTTATTCTCTCTTTTTTCCAAATGAAGCTATCACCCCTATATATATAGAGCCCATATGCTCACTAGCCCACTAACTAGTAAAACACAAAAACAATAAGCAAAATTACAAATAAACAACTAAAGTAAATTATTAATTAAATCAAAGTTGATTTAATTAATATGAAGCTTGACTCGCTCGAACCGATCTTCCGTTGACTTTTACATTGACCGTTGACTGGAACAGTTGACTTTTCAAGAAAACGTCTTCGGTCCAAACTTGCAAGCCTCGATCATCACAACCCGTGTCTCATAATCATTTCACAATGGATTCTTCAGACGAATTATTCGAGAATAGATTTGATGGCGTCAGTCACACTTATTATTAGTTCCAACAATTCCCCCTTGACTGACGCTGTCAAATCTGACATACAGGTGAAGAACCGCTCTGTCGTACATCTTCGAAGAATAACTGATAAACCAGAATCGTTTTGTTGTAAAGATTCCCCCTTTGAATAAGCTTCTTCTGTTCTTGTTGCTCCAGTTGAGATCCAAGTGCTGCAGTTCACTCGGTTCACACAGTCGGGTACAATACTAAGAATGCTAAACATTGGAGTCAAAACCACAACAAATCGAATCAGATAAACCAATCAATCACTGAAAATGCTCCAACTTCTAATAATCGACCCAATAATCCAAATCCATAATGGTTCCCCCTTTTCTCTAGATCCCTCTGAAAACATCCGATGCAGAAGCGGAAAATCAGATGCAGAGAGTGGAACCGTCCCCTCAGTTTCGAAGAGAAAACGGTACTAAAATCCTGAAATCGGACAATCTTGCGAAAAACCGGAAGCCGGATACTGACAGTTGTGAATGAGCCATAAATACTGAACTTGTTCAGTGTGACTGGGTTGGATGCGAAAATAAAGTGTCAAATTGGTGAAAAACTGAGATCCCGAGCGTAAACGCGAAATTTATTCATAACCGGAGTCTTCATAACTTTGGGTGTTTTTGATGATATAATTAGTGTCTTTGGATGAAATAAAGTATGAATCTTGATGGAAAACGCATTCCGGCTCCATTGGAAGCATCGGTTTCGCCTGATTCGCATCATATTTGACAAATATGGAAAAACACACACTTAATGGTGTTTACTAGGTGTTCTTCGTGTTCTTGATGTATTTCCAGATTTCAAGGGTTGATTCGGGACGTTTGAAGCTGCGATTCGAGTTGTTTGTGGCCAGAATGATTTCGTCTAATGCTAGGCTTCATCTTTCATTCATGGATCTGTATTTTCCTCATGTTTTGGTGGTTTAAAATCAATCACGAAGTTCTGGGTTCACTACTGTTATTCAAGTGTTCATAAATTTTTCTGGGTTTGTTGAAGATGTTCTTAGCGACTTCGCTATGCTTGAAGATGTTCTTGGCGGCCTCGAGAGCTCTTGAAGATGTACTTAGCAATCTCAGGTGAGTTTAAAGTTTGTCTTGGCGATCTGGATTTCTTCTTGGCGATTTCATGCTCGTTCTTGGCGATCTCAATAAACCCTTGACGATCTGGGCTTGGCGACCTCAAATAAGTTGGCGATCTCGACTGAACTCAACATCTGGGTTTTCATTCAAATAATTTTCAGATGATTTTGATAGTCAAGATATGTGGAGGATCGAGCTACGAGTTCAGGGGCTAAAAAGCGCGCATTTTCGTTGAGTTTTGATGGAGTTATGGTTCGAATACGGTTTTCTGGCAAGCTCGTGACTTTTTCCAGTTAGTATTAGGGTTACAGCGGTGGCCGGACGTATGAGGAAGAAGGAGTTGACGTGTCATGCGATTACTGGTTTGCATGAGAATTTTTCTCTCTCCTTTCCGTCGTTTGCGGCCATGTTTTTTCCGTTGTCTATCTTTGATTGGTTGGAGAAATGTCAACATGGTCCCACCTGAAGGCAAGAGACATGGCAGTTAAAGGTTGCTCCCTGATTGGCTGCAGTGTAAAGCGCGTGGACCCCATGAAACAAAAGATCCGTTGATGGGTCTGTCGGTGTCCCTTTGTGATTAGCTAGAAGAATAAATAGGTGGGGCCCAGCCGCTCTTGACAACCGTTGGAGAAAGTCAATTTTTCAGGACCAATTTGGAACCTTTACTCATCCAATACACAGATCTAAGTGCGGAAATCATGAATCCATGATCAAATCATGTTGTTTGCTTGTTGAAATCCTTAGATTTCATGTCTGAAACTCAAAAACACGAGGGTTTTCACACGCAAGTTCTCTCTCTCTTCAAACAGCCATCCAGGAGCTTATTCTAGGTTATTCTAGTTTTGCTATTAATACTGGAGAGAGCACAGGTCGTGAATGCACTAAAATCAAGAGAATGTTATTGAAGTTAGTGAATTTTATGACATCAGGCTGACGAGATCACCAAGAACAATGTTGAGATCGCCAAGGCCAATGTTGAGATCACCAAGAACACTTGGTGAGCACGCCAAGCCTTGGTGAGGTCGCCAAGACTTGGTGAGCTCGCCAAGGGTTGGCGAGGTCGCCAAGAACAAGTGCCCAGATCTCCAAGAGCAATGCCAGATCGCCAACATTCTTGGTGAGGTCGCCAAGAATGTTGGTGAGGTCGCCAAGAATGTTCAGAAATCACTAAGTACACTCCGGAAATGTCAATTATCATTATTGAATCACTAAGGGTTGTTATTACGAAGACACATTTAATTATTAACATTTGCCAAGTAGATTATCATGAAATGACCCAGAACTTGGATTCAGACTTTCACACTGCAATTGAAATGTACAAGGGAAATTTCTTCAATATCAATAATCAACACAAGTTAAGACATTACATATGAAACACAAAACATCAAACACTTGAGTGATTATCATAAGCATTAAGAGAATTGCCAAATACAGAATACAAGTTAAAGTGAAAGATTTACAATTTGAGCACAATTACTAAGGATGCTATGTTTGAGTTGCCACCAATCCTATAAAGATCTTACAAATTCCCCCTTTGGTCGTAATACAAACATAGAAAAGAGAAACTGACGACTATCTGAGTTGTCCAAGCAGCTTTAGAAAGAACCTCCAGTATTTGTGTGCAAGATTCCTGTATCGATCATCTAAGCACATAATCTGTGCCTCGTACAGTATCCAAAGGTCTTCTCGAGCGAACTTTTTCAAGTCAGAATAGTGCCACATCTCCAATATCCTTTAACGACCACGAGAGAGATAGCAAATCCCGCGACCACCCATGACCCAGTCTTTCAAGGTACTCAGGCTTTCCGTTGTCATCTCCCGGCAGCAATGCACTCCCAGCACCACCATCTTAGAAACAAACCAAAGTAGTTTGCATCCACTATCTTGTATGGCCTAAGCCTTCGAGGGATGGTGTCCAGGCGACTGTAGAATAACCATTTAAGGTAACTTCTATGCAGCAGCCTCAGTTCAATTGCAGCGAAGAGCCTTATTGTATCGCCGTCTTCCCTTTCAATGACCAATTCATGAGTGTCTCCACTGTAATACCAACATTTTATTGGGTTGCTTTTCTGATCTCCCTTTATTTTCTTTGTAATCAAATCCTTGCTAATACTTTTGTACATGACCTTATGTGGGACCATAACTCTCTGCCTTCTGAACGTTTTGTACTTCTTTGTCTCTGTCTTGAGGGGGCGAGTAGAGCTAACATTGTAGATAGATCTTATTTGTTCTTCAGCATCTCTACCCACTGGATCATTTGAGTGATTGATCAGCTGTCTCCACCTAAGTTGTTTCAACTCCCAAGAGAACAGATTTAGAAGGTCTCTTATTTTGGCAAAGAATTGTACAAATCCGTTTCTGCGTTTGACAATAAATGCCTTAAACTCATGATCATATTTCCAACCAAAGATTTTCATCCCATCATCAGATTCGACGTTGGGAGGCATATCTTTGAGCTTTTTACCAGTGAACTGCACCAAGGCTTTCCGATAAGGTGCCATTTCCTTCCAGTCGTCAACCAAGGTAGGGGCTTCCTTCCTTCGGTGTTCCTCTACCCTTATTGCTTCTTGTTCATCTTGCTGACGCTTGACCTTCTTATTTTCTTCAATAATGTGGTTTTTGACCATTTTCAAAGACCAGGTAGCTGCTTTTTGCTATAGCTTTTGCGAGCATATCCCCGCTCGTCTAGAAAAATCTGCAACTCTCTTTTGGTCAATTGGTTAATACCAAGCGTAGATGTAGTGGGACTGGGTGGAGGTGAAACATGATCGAAGATGTCAGGAGGTGGGGGCATATACTGAGCATGCATCTCTTGGATCTTTTCCCGCAGATTGTCATTGAATTGCACATATTCAAACGTTTTGTCGGTATCAGCAAAGGGATTTGCTCGGGGATCAGTAAGCTTATCTGCAAGTTTGTAGTTGTAGAGATGTTTCTCTATACCTTGCTCGTCAGTATACAATTCAACTAACTATGCATCCGTGAGGGTCATCAAGTAGGATAATGGAATCCTACGAGATATGAGCTCTCTGACATATTTTGCAATTTTCGATGTGTCAGAAGGATCAACATTGTCTCCAGCTAAGTTGGAGATAATTCTTATTCTAGGTTCTCCCTGATCTGTGTTTTGATCATTTGGCTCAAAGTTTTCTGATCCAGGGCCAATTTTTGACTGAGGACGGCTGGATTCAATCAAGTTTTTGATAGCCGCTTGTCTGGCAATCTCATCCAGCTTCCTCTCAAGAATTATTTCTTGAGTAGAGCAGTTGTAATAAGCTGAGAAAACCTCTTGATTAACCAAAGAAGTATCTGCCCTGGACACAATTTCTTGAGCAGGAGCAGTTGTAATAAGCTGAGTCTCAACTTGAGTTATTGGATCCAAGCTTGAGATGTTGATTTCAGCAGTGGTGTCAATATATTGAATTGTGGCTTCAGTAGCGGTGATGGGAGCAGATTGATTTCCTTGTTGCCCAAGGACTTCTGGTTCAGCTTGTTCTGGTGTTTGCATACCATCAACAGTTCTAGTTCCAGAAACAGGCCATCTTCTTATTTCAAGCTTCTTCCTTTCTTAAGCGTACTTTGATCTTGACTCTCTGTTATAGCCAGGCCTAACATCTCCCTCAAGTATAAAAGAGTCTGATCCAGGCATAGGTGAATCAGCTTTTGAGAAATTTGATGAGATGTCTTCCTGAGCTTGACTTGACTTTATTTTCTTTAGCTTCTTATGACTTGAAGCTTCAGGTTGTTCACTAACTTGGGTTTGATCTCTTGTTTTTATTTTCTTTCTTTGGGGACCCCTAGCATCTGAACTAGAAGAGTCAGAGCCTGATTCAGATCTAAGTTGGAATCGTGACCCAGATTCGGGTTTGGATATTGAAGCATTTGAGTTATTTTCATTATTATTTCCAGACACATCATCTTCACTACCAGATTCTTTATTTTCATCTCCTGATTTGTCTGATTCAGATGCATTTTTGGGTGAAGCTCTGTCTTCATGTTCAGAGGGCATAGGGTCATCATGAATTGGAGAATTTATTGGATGATCATGTTGGAGATTTGCTGTATTATTATCAGATTCAGCAGTATTAGCATCTGCCATTTCAGCATCAGCTTCATCATTTCTTTGATCTTCTTCCATATCATCATCAACGTCAATTCCCTCAATCATGTTTGGGAAAATGGAACATTGGGTCCATCATAACGACCAATCTGATAACGCGTGTAAGAACCAAGCACCATCCTCCTAGGAACCAAGTAGGGTTCTGTCTTCTGCAAGTTCGGGTAATAATGGTCAAGAATGGCCTGTATGAATCTGGGATACATCAGAAATTTCTCAGATTTTCTAGTGGGATGAAGGTTGTAGTCCATCCATTTGATTATTTGACTGGAGAGGTTGAAACCGGCACCAAAGGCTAAACCATGTAGAGCCCAAGCAGTTTCTTCCACGAAGTCATCAGTCCCTGACTTTCTTGGAGCGAAAGTTGAAATGAAGAAAGTGATGATACACTTCCAGTTATCCGGGAATAATGTCTTCTTTATTTTCTCGTTCGTAGTCACCGAAAGATCTCCTTGATATCCCTTCATGAGGATCGTGTTTTGCCACTCTTATTTTGGAAAAGAAAAAGGACAAAGTGCATCATTTAGCTGTAGCACTTCTCGGACCTTTTCTTCATTGATTTCAACATACGACCCTTGAATCCTTGATCTGATAAACTTGGAACCATTGTCAGCAACGAATGTGTTGGAGTTGATCCAGAAGTCATTTATTATACCCGAGCTTATGACAGGGTCCAACTGGATGCTAGTGATCCAGTTTGAGTTTTCTAGGATTCTGAAAGCTTGTTCATATCGACCGGCATCAGTGCAGCTTCTGTTGATTTCACAGCATTGATTGTGAGATTTTGAGAAATCCAGAGGGGCATTGGCTGCTCTTTCCGGTCTGGGAGCCATCTACACAGAAGAAATCACATGATTACATCAAATTTGACAGGCCAAATGAATGTCATGTCACACTAAATTCGTGATAGTGACAGAGCTTTTCAAAATAACCTACAAAGATATAAATGAAATTTACTCAAGGCATAGGCTCAAATTTCTTCAAAGCATAATCAATTTAGTTCAACAAAGTTTATAGTGACTTTGACCCAATTTCCAGTAATTTCCCTTGAAATAGTAACTTTTATTGTAAATGTTGACTTTGGCTAATGACAAGGTTGATCTGTATGATGTTTATTTGATGGAAAAACACAAGTAAAGGCAAATTATTATAGAATTTGAGAAATTTGTGTAAAAATTTTACTCAAATGAGTGGACTCTTGTTAAAAGGTCAACATTTTGACTCAAAAGACTCAATAAGCTTCAAGAAGGAATCAAGAAGTGATTCCCCCTAAACTTGAGTTTTTCACGATTGAAGATATTTATTTGGAATCAAACTGAATTCTTTAATCACATTTTCTTAGTTTAGCATGATTTGAGCACATTGAGACACTTACCAACATAAATA
>JBCNJP010015039.1:0-10245 GCA_039602395.1 Deinandra increscens subsp. villosa
CTGTTGGAACAAAAATCTTGGTGACTGACGCCATCAAATCTGTTTACCGAAGCATTTGACTGAAGAATCCATGTGAATCGATTTAGAAACTGAGTTGTGATGCTCGAGGCTTGCGAGATTGGACCGAAGACCGTTTTCCGGAAAAGTCAACCGTTCGGGTCAACGGTCAACGTAAAAGTCAACGGAAGATCGGTTCGAGCGAGTCAAGCTTCGGATTAGTTTAATCAGCTTTGATTTAATTAACAGTTTATGTTATTTACTTTACTTGTAATTCCGTTCATTTGCCATGTATTTCTGTCGTTAGTCACCCTCACTATATATAGTGAGGGTGCCCATTACAAGTAAAGGAGTCTCCGAATGGGGAGATGATGAATTTCTTGTAGAGTGTGAGATTTCCATTCTAGAGAGAGAGTGAGTCATGGATTTTCTAGAGAGAGAGGGTGTTCTTCATGATTCATTGATTGTAATCTTTCGATTAATGAAATCATTCGACTATGTTCATCATCTTTCTATGTTATGAATTCATGATTCATCATCATCATCTTCTTCATTTGTTTTTTTGAGTTTTTCTCATCCGAACATGTTCTTGCTCAAGATCGAGATTCTCGTAGTGAAAATCGGTCCTAACAATCAGACAGTGCCATTTTGATACACCCGAGAGCACGTTTGTTAACCTTCATCTGACTATGTTCAGTGGGAGTGTAGTTCTCAACTTTCTTTATGACTCACCACTGACCTGCACGAGGGTCAGCACCAGCTACAGGCACCGGATCCACGTAGAACACTTTAGGACCATTCTTCACCGAGGTCAATAGGTCATAATCCACATACTCAAGGTAGCACTAAAATTTCTTTTTCCAGTCATCATAGTTAGCAACCCCGAGTAGTTTTGGAGGCCTGTTGTTCCCTTGGAACAAGTGATTTCCAGAGTTAAAGTCAGACATGGTGAAACTAGTTAGGTTTCTTCACTAAATTGCTTAATGGGTCAAATAGGTCAAGATTGCTTTAACGGATGCTAAGATCGAGGTTCATTGCTCAAAACCTGCGAAACAAACATCATGAAGCTTATTTAGTTTGAATCAATCAAGCATTAATGTTAAATTTGAAATTTTCGAATTTTCATGACTTAGAAAATTTTGTTAACTGCACCAATAGTTTAGGAATTTGCTTAGGAACAAATTTGTTAACTGCAACAAACTCCAAAAACCACTTAATCTAGGTGAAATCGGATCAAAAAGTGACTTTTATGAAAATCTTCCAAGAACACAATTTTTTCTCTAAAATCTTCAATACTTGTTTTGAGTGATTCAAGTTGCTATCATCCCTAAATCATGAGTCTAACATGCGTGGATGTTCAATTTTGACTCAAAATCAGTGGGAAAATAACTTTATTATGAAAAGTCACGAAGAGCATTTATGCTTTGTGTTTGCATAAATTTGAAAATCTTTAAAATTGACCCATTTATTGTGATTATCGATGAAAACTAAGCATTCTAACATATTCCTTGTGAAATTTCGTTCAAGATAGGTCAAGGAATCATTCAAACAACTAGATTTGATTACTTGAATGAGTGATTCTTCAAGTTTTTGTGAAAAACGCAAGAACATGAAGAACAGTGGCCTTGATACCATTTGTCAGGACCAAAATTTGAGCCTTTACTCATTCAATACACAGATTCAAGTGCAGTAATCATGAATCCATTATCAAATCATGTTGTTTGCTTGTTGAAATCCTTAGATTTTCATGTCTGAAACTCAAGAACACGAGGGTTTTCACACACACAAGTGCTCGCTCTTCCACAGCCATCCAGAAGCTTATTCTAGGGTATTCTGATGTAGCTATTTATACTGGAGAGAGCACAGGTCGTCATTGCACAAATTACAAGAGAATTTTATTGAATGTTAGTGAAAATTATGACATCATACCTGCGAAATCACCAAGAACAAAAGTGAGATCGCCAAGAACACTTGGTGAGGTCGCCAAGAGGGCAATCCAGATCGCCAAGAGCAAAGGCCAGATCGCCAAGGGCAACTCCAAGTCGTCAAGGGCAACACCAAGTCGCCAAGGGCAACTTCCAAGTCACCGAGGGCAACACCAAGTCGCCAAGAGCAACTTCCAAGTCGCCAAGAGCAACTTCCAAGTCGCCAAGAGTAACTTCCAGGTCACCAAGGGTAAACTCCAAATTGCCAAGATACCATAGAAATCACCAAGTACATTCTTAAAACGAAAAGAATCATTATGGAATCGTTGAGGGTTGTTATCATGAAAACACATTCAATAATTATCATTAGCCAAGTGAATTATCATGAAATAACACAGTATGGATCCAGACATTCATATCACAAGAGTAAAGAACTAGGGCAATCATCACAATACTTAATCAACACAAGTTAAGATATTAACTATGAAATACAAAACATCAACATTTGAATGATTAATAAAAGGTCAAGATAATTGTCCAAGAACAAGTACAAGTGAAATGGAAGTTTACAATCGAAACCAATACTAAGGATGCTATGTTTGAGTTGCAACCAACCATAGAAAGATCTTACAACAGTATATGAATTTACTCATTTCTCATCCTTGATCTCTATCATGGGAAACTCGTTTGTATTCAGATCAGAAACTCCGGGGTGTTTCGGCTACGTAGGTTCGTGAATTCGGCTCTTGATTTACTCAATAGTTGGTTTATGGAATCGATCCATGCCATTTCATCCCCAGATTTGTCTGGCATTGCTTTACCATGTAATCATGAGTCTAATTTTAGAATCTGTATCCATCATTTCATGGATTTAATACTTTGTTTTGATTTCTGATTGTTACATGTCTTTGATGATTGTTTCGGTTGTGGTTTAGTCTTTCTTCACTCTGTCATTATGTGACCATTTGTTGGTTCGTTAATCTATTTTATCGGGTGTATCATTTAATTCTAAATCTTTGGTCTCATTTGGAGGGTATTATGGGTGGATGTGACCGGTAATCTCTATTAATCAAGTTATTCTTAATTTCAAGATATAGTTATATTATCAGATTTCTCGTATTTCAAGTTATGGTATTCGATTTATGTTATGAGGATTCTCTCATTTTAAGTTATGTTATTCGGTTCATGTTATTGAGTTCATGTATTTCGATTCATGATAGTTGATTTACATTATCAAACCCATGTACTTCGAGTCATGCTATTTGATTCATGTTATCGGTCTCCTGTACTTCGAGTCATGCTATTTGATTCATGTTATCGGGCTCATGTATTTCGAGTCATGCTATTTGATTCATGTTATCGGGCTCATGTATCTCGAGTCATGCTATCCGGTCTATAACATCGGGTACATGAATTTCGAGTCATGATGTTTGGTTCATGTTACCAATGCATGTATTTCAAAGCATGTTGTTCGGTTCATGTTATCAGTATATGTATTTTGAGACATGTCGTTCGATTCATGTTATCAATACATGTATTTCGGGACGCGCTGTTCGATTCATGTTATCGAGTTCATACGCCTCAGACTATGTAATTCAATTCATGTCATCAAATTCATACACCACGAATCATGTGGTTCATTCCAAGTCAGAGTAGTCGTTTTGTTCTAAAATGTGCCACTCGGATTACACTAATCGTGACACCCGAGCGAGTGCTAATCGGCTCATGGAATCCAATGCGTGGTTTTCCATTTAGTTCGTGGTACTCGATTTCTTTTGGTATCATTTGTTTTAATCCTATTGGTGCTCATTACTCTACTCTTGCTAATTCAGAAACTCATATGCGCTGCTACCAACGATTGTTGTAAGGAATATTGCACTTGGAAGATTTCCGGCTGAATGCCAATTTTGTTATGTTCTGGCTGAAGTTGAAGTTGAAGCGTAATTCTCACTTCAAGCGGAACTGGCAGTTCAAGCGGAAAGAAGCAGTTTTGTCCTTAAGCGAATATTCCGGGTGAACTCGATTATCCACCAGATAAATAGTTCAACCGGACTTTTCCTGAGATGTCATTTGAGCAAGTCCAATCCTGCAAAAGCTTCTCGTATGCTTCTATATCTGATTCAAGTCGCTATCCTAAAGTAGTATGTTGCTGCAAACACGCAAGATATTCCAATTGCCGATGTTTATTCTTTTGGTAGTTTGTATTTGACTTTATTGTTTACGGTCTAGATTAGATCGCATGAGATCAATGGTTGTCATTGATCTCATCAGCACTATATATAGCTTAGTTAGCTCATAGTTTACACATCATATGTTCTTGAACAACTTGTAATAGTGTAGCTTTGAGTTAATGCAAATAGTGCCGAGTATTTGTTACTTCGTTGTTACTATCTTCCTGCAAATCAAGCTTTTACATTATACACAAGAACTAAATCTCGCTTAAGTAAAGTGAAATATAACTTTAATTCCACAGGGTTATATTCACAAGTAAAGGGATTTTGCTTTAGTTTAACTCTAACTAATAACGATCCTACAAGTGGTATCAGAGCTTTGGCTCTCACTTTGAAGACTTTCAGTGCTTCAAATTCGATATTTTACTTGCTTACTTTACAAGCCTTGCTGTTTCTTCTTTCAAAAGGTTTTTAAAATGAGTGATTTTAGTCTAAGTTGTCCAAATGGTTCTTCCAACAAACCGCCAATGTTCACTCCAGATGACTTTGGTACCTGGAAACTCAGGATGGAAGGTTTTGTTAGGATTTTGGACCGCCGTATTTGGAAATATTTTACTGAAGGACCTTACTCACCCATGGTTTCATCTGCTGATGATGCAGAAGTCAAGATACCAAAACCACTAGACAAATATGTTGAATCTGACTATACTGCTCTCGAATTTGACCATAAGGCATATTGGACTCTACAGGCTACACTTCGTAACTCCATCTTAAGTGGGTTCAAAGGATATAAAACTGCATTTGACCTGTGGAATGCCTTAAGTGAAATGTATGAAGGAACTAGTGAAGTAAAAGAAAACAAGAAAGATGTTTTAAAACAGAAGTATGAAAACTTTACTTTCAAATCTGGTGAAACAATGACAAACCAGTACTTAAGATTTGTTTCTTTGCTTGATGAACTCCAAAAGGTAGATGTAAAACTAGACCAGGTAGATGTAAACAGAAAGTTCCTACGTTCGCTGCCTTCTGTGTGGACAGTTTACACAGTGAGCATCAGGGAATGCAAAAACTTGAAAAAGATGAGACTCAGTGAACTTCATGGCGTACTCAGTGCCTATGAAATGGAACTAGATCTTAAACAAAACTCATCTTTTGAGTCAACTCAGTTGTTTTCATCTGCACTAGTAACTACTGATTTTGAGTCAACTCAGCTTATGTGCTACAATAATCGAAATTGAAGTGTAGTTCAGCATGTTATGACTAATATGATCCCAAGTCGTGATCTTTCTCACAAAAGACAAAAATAGTGTCTGATTTTGTAATGCATTTACATTTCATGTCAGAAAATATCAAAAAGATTTTAGGTGTGTTTTGATATAAAGTTTCTAAAATCCAAAAAGATTTTGTTTCTGATTTGTTTTCGATTGATCAACACGGAATACGAAATCATTTTCAAAACCAAAATATCTTGGAGTCTCGAAGAGACATTTTGCACCAAGATTATTTATGTTGGCAGGTTTCTAAGTGGGAAGAGAACATCACAACTTCAAGTCTTCTGAAGTTTGTTGTAAAGAGATTACACACGATGCAATATCAAGTATTCGAAATTGAACTCGTCGTCAAGATCGAGGAAGAGTTTGATTAAAGATACAAGATACAAGTTTGAATAGAGAAGATGATACTGCACATGCCGAGGGGGAGTTTGTTGATACATAGTTCTGATCGTCATGTGAAGTATCGAATACAAGATGGATCACACAAGATTGCTGAGGTCCAAACTCCCAGCGAACCTGGAGTTCGGACAGCTCCGAGCTTGTGGCCGAACCTAAGGTTCGGCCAGTCGGGTTTCAGCCTGTATAAATAGGTCGTCTTGTATTGTAGAGATTAACAGTTCGAGCTTCCTGGTCATATTCTCTAAGTGTACTCTGTGGTTCTCTCAGTGGTTAATACAAGTCATTTGTATTTACTCTTTGTCTTTTACACGTTTACATTGATTTCATCACGACTAAGTAGAGGATCCGTACGCTCACGAACTTTCAAGTGCTATCAGAGCATTAGGTTTGCTCTACTAGTCGGAAATCAGTGTTTTCCAGAGTTGTTGAGTTCAAATTCACGTTTTTGCAAAAATGTCAATCATTCTTGAATTCGTTTTATTGTCTCGAGTGTGTTTTTCATTCAAAATTCATTCCTGAGTTGTTTCTATCAAGTCTGCTTGAATCTCTGTCGAAAATTCCAGTCAAAAAACGTTGAAAATCGAGTAAATGGCGTCGAGTGAATTCTGTCTCGTTTGAGGTTCGGACTCGTTCGGCCTAACCGCTCCGAACTCAAGGTTCGGACGAAGTTCGGTGAGCGTTCGGCGTTTTTCTTTGTTTCGGTGAGAGTTCGGTGATAGATCGGTCAACATTCGGACAACGTTCGGTCTTTGTTACTCCGAAGGTCAGATTCGGTGAGAGTCGCGAGTTTGTGTTTCGGACTAGGTTCGGACTAGAATCGGTGAACGTTCGGAGGAGGTTCGGATAAGGTTCGGCGTGAACAGTAATCTGTTTTTCGAAAATGTCCGATTTTCAAGCGTTCGCAGCTATTCAAAATTCGGTTCAAGCTACGATGCAAACAATGATGAATTATGATAATGAAATCGGAACAAGTCAGAAAGTTCCCAAATTGCTAAAATTGGAAGATTATCATAGTTGGGTTAAACGGTTTGAAGCATTTGTTGATACAAATGACATTGATATGTGGTTAGCGTTCACTGAGCAATATGTTTATCCTAAAGATGAAACTGGTGAACCTATTCTTCAAAGGAAAATGTCTTCTGAACAAAAGAAAGCTTATCAAGCTGAGAAAAAGGCGTATGGTACGTTAACGATGGCATTGCCTAAAGAGTTACTTCATCAATTTGCTGGTAACTACACATCAAAAAGTCTATGGGATGCATTGGAAAAACGATGTGAAGGCAATGATCAATACAAGAAAAGTCGTCAAAAGGTTTTGAAGAAAGAGTTTGATAGTTTTAAGCATTATCAGAATGAAACGATTCCCAATCTTATTGCAAGATTCGCTCATCTGATGAGTGAAATGCGTTTGGTGAATCTTACTAAAGAAGAGGTTGATATGAAAGAAAAGATTTTGGAAGCACTGCCAGAAAAATGGGAGAATTATGTGATAATGATTACTCATGATAAATATTTTTCTGGATTGTCTTTCAATGATTTGGTTCAAAGACTTCAGGCTCGGGATATGGAATTAATGGTGAATAAACCACTTCCTACACAAATTCAGAATCCTGTAGTGTATCATGGTGAAAATGACTCTATAATGAATGCTGGGAAGTCTACTAGTCTTAATTCTGCTCCTCCTACAGCATTTCTAGCAGGTAAATCTGAAATTCCAAGTTATTCTTCTGCTGGTTGTACTGTGTCATTTCCAAGTTCTTCGGCTCAAAGTGCATTGTCTGTTCAAACTGTAGATGATTATAATGCGTTGATGTCTGCATTGGTATCTTCATACTTTGGTGTTATCACTGGTGCTGTAAGTAATGCAGAGTTAGCAAATGAAGATTATGATCAAACTGATTATGATCATTTGGAGGAAATGGATCTGAATTGGCAATATGCTATGTTAGTTCGTAGAATGAAGAAATTTTTTAATTGAACTGGTAAGAAGAGACTTAATCAGGAAGGAAAGATTGGATTGGACAAATCTAAGGTGAAATGTTATAAATGTTCAGTTTATGGTCACTTTGCTCGAGAATGTCCAAGTTCTACAGAAAGTAAATTGAAAACTGGTCAGCATGCACATTTAGTTTTTCATCCATCCGATAAAGCTGAAAATGTTGATCAGAAATCTGCTACTCTTGCTTATGATTGGACTAATACATTTATGCATCCAGATGGGTTTGCCTGGAATGCCGATTCAGAAGTTAAAAAGAATCATACTCCAATCTCAATTGCTTTAACTGTTCAACATGCTGATGATGAAAGTTTTTTAACAGAGTCTGATACTTCCTCTAGTAGATCTTTGGTACAAGAAGAATTACCTAAAATCTCTACAAGTTCAAAGGTTGAAGAGTTTGACTGTTTCAAATGTAAGAAATTGCTCCAGCAGATTACAAGTTTTGAACAACGTTGCCAAATTTCAACTGAAGAGATTGTGGTGTTAAAGAAAGAGTTAGAGGATTTTCAAAAGAAATATTATGAGTTGGTTCATATTCATGAAGATATTTTGAAAGAAAAATCTCAATTGGCTGAAGAGTGTGAAAAAGACAAAGCTGAAGCTTTAGATGCAGCGCAAGATTTTGAGAATTTGTTTGAGAAGAGTTATCCGGTTCAGCAAAAATATGAAGAAGTTACTGCTCTTATAGCTACAACTGCTGTTACGGTTGAAAAATTGAAAAATAAGATTTCAATGCTTCAAGATGAGAATGTCCTGTATAGAGACAAGAATGAAGTATTAACTAAAGATGTTGAGATCTATAAACAAAAGAGAGAGAGTGTTCTTCAAGAACTGTTTGCAGAGTGTGAGATCAGAAAGTTACAGACTTATGAATATGATGATCTCAATGCAAAGTTCATCAAGTCACAACAAGAGGTGTTTGAAGGTCAACAGAAAATTAATGACTTGAAATTGGAGATTTTGGAATTGAAAAGGCAAGTGAAGAACTGCAATTTGTCACCAACATTGCTTAATTTCTTATACAAGCAGGATCAGAGTTCAGAGAGTTCTAAAAAGGATGATGTTCACTTGGTTCCTCAACCAGTGGATTTGGTTGAAGTTACTTCTGCTCCGCTTGCTCCAAAAGATGAATTGCATGATTATTCCAAGTTTGTTACTCCACCCAAGAAGAACAAGTCTAAGTCTAAAAGGAAGGAGAAACCTTTGGGTGAAGCTCCCAAGTTTGTTTCAAAGTCTGTATTACAGGAAAATGAGAAGGTGTTTGATAAGGTTGCTTCGAGTTATTCATCTACAACCAAAGAGGAAAAAGTTTTGATTGAAAAGAACAAGCTGAAGGATATCAAAGCCAAATTTACTAGTGAGGCTAAGTCAAGAAGTGCTTCAGGTTCTTCTTCAAGTTCTTCAAAGGTTTCAGGTTTCAAGCACAAAGGTTTGGGTTTTGTTATGAAGGATGTTCCAGATGTTGCAAAGAAACCAGTGAAAGCTGACAAGGTTGTTAAAGCTAAAGTTACAACGAAATCACCATCTCCGAAAGAATTTACTTATTATTTTGGAAGATCATCATCTTCAAGGAGTCCATCTCCTAGGTATGATTCTTCTGATGGTTTCTTTGATAACTTTGATTCTGAACATTCATCTGGTTTTTCAAAATCAAAACAATTTTCACCCAATTTTAGAGAAAGACTTTGTTATGTATGTCGTCAACCAGGACATCGGGCTGCTAATTGTCCGACGACTGCATATATCCATAACACTGCAAAATATGTGGATAATAAAGGTCAAATTTTTGATGAACCATGGTCTCCAAAAGGTAAATCAACTCGTAAATCGTCTTAGTCTAAACCGAGTACGTCGGTTGAATCTGATTCCGGTTCTAATAAAAAATTAACACTTTTACAAATCTGGAAACCAAAAGTTGTTTCCAAGGCCAACAAGGACTTTGTGGAAGGCACCGGGCGACCCGACGCTGTTGAATCGGGTCGATCCCAATGCAACTAATGTTTTATTTGGTGTCAAGCAGGTGTTTCAGGAAGACCTTTCGGTGATTGAAAAATTGCTGATTGTGAAATATCTGTTCTAATTAAATTGAATTTCAAAATCAATTTTGTTTTTCAAAAGGCTAAACTGTGAGTATTCGGGTTGGTTGATCAATTTTCTTGTTCTTCACTCCGTCTCATTCTGAGGGGGAGTTTGTTTTTGCAAGAATACAAAAATAGTGTGTTGTTTTTCAATTCGTAAAAATGAAAATCTATAAATAGAGTTGTCATTTTTAGGGGGAGAAATTTGAAAAAGACAAAAACATTGAAAAATGCAAAAAGCCAAAAACATTGATGTCACACCCCCAAATAACCACTAACGGAGTTTATACCGTTAAGGGGTGCGAGCAAACCAGGACCACAACCATTAGTTACAAATACTAAACGAATCAGAGTAAGGTCCAAAACATTCATTTCAAACAGTTTCAAAAGTTACGCAGCGGA
>JBCNJP010015040.1:0-10245 GCA_039602395.1 Deinandra increscens subsp. villosa
ATAAGTGGACCTTAATTGCATAATCCATCAGGCTATTTAAGTTATGTTCTTGATATTTATCAAAGTGTTTAAAGGTTCCAACCTAGTTAGATTCAATTGAATTGCATTCTTTGTTGATCATATTTCACTTTGACTTGGACTTTTTAGCTTAAGTCTTTGTATTTCAATTCATATTGGGTGTGTATTTTAATTTAACAGTAGATTTCTATTGGTAATTGATATGCAATTTATGTTTGCTTGCATGTTTAGCGTTTGGGACCTTGATGTCTCAAGTTCAAACCTGATACAAATGGATTTTTCTTAAGTGGTAGGTTTCCTTCTTGATGGTGTTCATAGGTGAGTAAGTTTTTGAACTTCTTAATTTTCTAATGTGTATTATTTATTGATGGTGTTCCTTGATGGTATCCTACGATATCTCATGTAATAAGCATTCTTAATTTTCTTATATGTATTATTTATTGTATGTTGAATGCAGGATACATGAATAGCGCCCTGAATTGGAAGAATCATTGAGGCTGTCTGTAGTGGGGTGTTATAGGGCCCCTTTTTAAAACATGGCGCCCAACATGCCCCCCCCCCCCCCACCCCCCTAGGCGCCATGTTAGGGAATTTTGTCAAAGGCGTTTTAACCATGGCGCCCCAAAACTTGTCCCTTCCAAGAAAACTAGCCGTTGAACGGCTAGTTTGACCCCTTCATTTTTAATTTTTTTCTCAAATGTTTATATATATATATATTAACAACACATTTCATTCTCCACCCTCACTCTCCACCATTCCTTCCATTTTTTTTTAAAAAAATGGGTTCTCCATAATCATCATCATTTTCTATTTTTTATGATTTCGACGAGGAGTTCGAAGACGAGATAGTTTCATATGTGATGAATATGGAACCACCTCCCGTTCCTCGTCCGGTTATCCGAAGAACCTAAATTGAGCACGATCATGGGGTGGCAAATAATCGTTTGATGAGTGACTCTTTTTTCACCATTCCAACATATCTAAATCCCAAAACATTTTTACTCGTTTCCGGATGAGTAAACGTATGTTCCTACGTATAGTACATGATCTTGAAGAAAAATATCCGTATTTTCAACAACGAAGTGACGCACGCGAGAAGCTTGGGGTGATGATGATGATGATGATGATGATGAGTAATGATTATCAAATGATGGGGTGGAGGGTTATATGGGGGTTACCACTGCACCACTTTTTCTATAACCCTCCCACCCCCCACCCATGATGAGGTGGCAGCCATGTGTCACATAACCCTGGTGGGGGGTTACCACTACACATAGCCTGATGAATGTTTGCAATGATCTGTAGACAATCGTTTTGTCCATAGTAGAAGTGATCGAACTGTACTGGATGATGTATTATTTCAATTATTCTTTTTTCTTATATTTTTTTATCAATTAATAGTTTCATTTAGGCAATGCTGTGGTATTTTTAATTTCATAGTAACCTTGGTGAGTACATGTGGTTAGCAGCTGAAAACGGAATGTCTCTCCCATCGACTAAAGGAACATGGATGACTACTACACCTGAGCATTCAAATATGGAATGAATCGACAATGTGAAGGTTCTTTTGCCTCTATTTGTAATATTATTTCGATCCACTTACTTATAAACGGGTTTCTGTTTAGATTAATGGCATGTATGTGCACAACATATACATTTATACTCAACCCATTGTGAATAAATTGCATTTTTGATAATCATATTTCCTTTGGTATCTTACGTTTCATGCTTTTCATGTCAAACCCTGTTAAATTCTTAAATTGATTAGCATTCAATTTTGTAGGTGCTCTTATGTTAACATTAGAAGTGATTCATGTCCCACTAATTACAATGATGTTTTGCCTCTGTTTTGCAAGTCGCTTTGCAGACCCATTTTATGAGATCAATGATTACTTTTAGAAAAATTAACAGGGAAAGGGGTACAACAGGGTTAAATTTTTATATTTTATCCTTTTATATGTAACTATTTCCTTGTGATTTGTAAAATTATGATTAAGTGGATCAGTGGCGAAGCCATGTTGAACGGACGGGGTGGGAAGCCCACCACCCCCCCCCCCCCCCCGTTATGAAGTGTAGAAATAGTTGAAATCCTTTGTAAAATCTAGTTATTTTTCAAGTTAATCTTGATTTTTGAATGGATAAAGGGGCACTATTATCAACTAGAGGAGTATTCTTATCTTCAAAGGGGACATATTTTTGAAAGAAAATTTCAAAAAGAAGAAAAGAATATGGCTCTTTTCCAGGTTTGCAGGTTAATGAGGTTAATGGTGGGTGTTTAGGGTAGTGATGGACTGATGGGTGAAGACAATGAAGAAGAGAGAGATAAATTCTTTATATTAATTTATTATTTAAGTCTACCTGTACCTATTAAAAGTTTGACACAACTTACAAGAATATTTATTATTATTTTTTTACTTGGTCCTTTATTAGTTGTTATAAGTTTAAAATATTTGATGCATTTACCTTTTTTTTAGAACAAATATATAAAGTTTACTTTTTTAAAAATGTACTATAATCAGTTTTTTCATTATTTGTATTTTTGTAGATTATATATGTTTTTTTCTGTTTATTAGTTTGCTTTGAAGTATTATTCATAATGTTATATACCGTAAAAAAGCACAAGTAGTAAGGAGAGTCCTTACTAGTTCATACTCGGGACATGCCCCAGTGCATGCAAAAGCAACACAAAACCAAACAAACAAGACACCCAAACAGAAACCAGAACAAAACAAAACCACCTAGAAAACAAAGAAACAAAGTAGGTAAAGCTACGCAGCGCCGTTGCTGTTTGCCACCGAACCAATCTTCTAAACGCTCAAAACCTGCGCCACCCTAGGGGTCCTCTTGCATTTCAAGCCCATCAAACGATCACGAACCACCTCAATGATCTTGAGCGCATTCTCGCACTTTTCAAGCAACTTCACATCAAATTACCATTTGTTGATGCTCTAGCTCAGATGCCTAAATATGCTAAGTTTCTAAAAGATCTGTTGACAAATAAAAATAAACTTGAGGAAATCTCTATAGTCACGCTGAACGCGGAATGTATAGCAGTTCTCCAAAATAAGCTACCTCAGAAACTGAAAGATCCATGGAGCTTCGCAATCCCTTGTTTAATAGCTAGCTTACTGGTCAGCAATGCTCTGGCTGGCCTAGGTGCTAGTACTAACTTAATGCCTTATTCAGTTTTTGCGAGACTAGACCTAGGCGAGCCGACTCCCACTCGAATTAGCATTCAGTTTGCTGACAGATCCGTTAAATACCCACGAGGTGTGATCGAGAACATATTCGTAAAGGTGGATAAATTGGTATTCCCGGAGGACTTGGTGATCTTGGACATGGAGGAGGACAAGAATGTGCCTCTCATCTTAGGTCGCCCATTCTTAGCAACTGCAAGAGCGTTAGTCGACGTCTTTAATGGAATGTTTAATTTACTAGTTGAGGAAGACATAGTGATCTTCGATATTTAATGTGACATCCGAGAATTCCAAGGTTAACTTCCGTTAGACAATCTCCGTTAGTTACGTTATAAGTATTAACTAGGTAACTAATGCTTAACTAGGCCGAATACGTCCACGACCTTTGGTTGATCACCGAACCCGTCCATATGTGTTATGTGTTTATTTATTTATTGTCATTATGTGCAATGTGATTTAAACGCATGATCTAGTATTATTAATAGCATGACTAATTGTAAATTCTTGATTATGTGATAAATTGTCGAATTGTCTATAGCTTAGAGTAATTAAGTGTATGCATACATGTTAATCATGGGCTAATGATGGACTAATCATTGGGGCCCAAATCCCAATGAAAGCCCACCAAGGCCTTAGTATTTAAGTAAAATAAAACCTAATTATTCCCATTTACATACATCACACAAAAACACACACACATACTCCACTCTCTCTCTCTCTCGTCGGATCCCAGCCGAGAACCACCAAGCCAGCCGAGAAACACTGTCATCTCAGTTGGTGAACTCATCCATTCGGATCCGAGATCAAACCGTGAGTCCCCAAAACCATTTTCTTGCATTTCTATGTGTTTTCTTAAAAAGCATGACCAAACCTTCATGGAATCGTTTGATCTTCTGATATGATGCTTAGGAATGTTAGATCTAGCCTAAAGTCTGCAACTTTACGTGTAAAATCATGCCATAATGAAGATCCATGCTAGTTAGGTCATTTTATGCTTAAAAGTGTTCTTGGAGATTTGATGGTGAAAATCCATGTTTAAGGTGTTAAATTTGCTTGTATAATGTTGGTAAATGTTTATGCATGCTAGATACTGAATTATATGAAGTATGGAAGCTGTTAGAATGATTTTTTGTCAAATTTACGAGTTTTCTGCGACTAGCGAAACTAACAGATTCGTTAGGCGAAACTGTAGTTTCGCAAACTGTTTGAATATTCTTCCAGCGACACTATACAGCGAAACTATAGTGTCGCCGTGAAAACTAAGTGTATTGCTCGAACGAAACTACCGAGCGAAACAACCATAGATTCCTGAACGAAAGTTCAAATCAGTTTCGAGCGAAACTAGATAGCGAAACTGTGTCATCAGTTTCGAGCGAAACTATCTAGCGAAACTGTGCCTTCTATGAACGAAAGTTCAAACCAGTTTCGAGAGAATCTAGCTAGCGAAACTGTGTCATCGAGTATTCCCTAGCGAAAGTGCTGCCCGTGCATATAGCGAAACTGTGTAGCGAAACTGTGTAGCGAAACTGTGCCAGACCCAAAACCCAAACTTGTGCAACTTATTTGAATGTTATGCCATGACTTACATGATTATGCAATAATGAAACATGCTTTGATTTCTGAGTGATGTGAACCCTCGTTTATGATCAACCATCGGTGTCGTGTGTCGGTATGTCGAGTCGTAGTTCCAACGTGCTATGTTATGGGCCATAGTGACGTAGTTAAAGTTTAGACACAACCTAACACCTAAGACCTTAATGTGATTATTAGGTCTTCGTTAGCAATCATAATTGGATTATTTGAAGTGTAAGCTGAGCAACCTAAGGTGAGTTTCACTAACCCTTTAATTGTGAGCCCGTTTGGGTCACAACGAATTTACTTAACGGAAAACAACGCTGACATTTTGAGGTATTGCCAAATGGGATATCTGTTATGGAAGTTGGAGTGTTTTATGGGAAGCACTTGCAACTGTCCATCCTTGGGGTTTCAAATGAAATCCGCAACCAACTATTTAATACTTAAACTCATTTGGGATTTCAAATGAAATCCGGAACAACCATTTTGACACTTAAACTCTTTTTAGGATTTCAAATGAAATCCAGAATAAACGGTTTTAATATGACTAGTGTAGGTTAAAGTCTAAACCAAATGATATCACATGATTTCTAAGGATGCCTTAAAACTTAAAAGTCCTCAACAATTTAGTACCATTAATTTGCGAAGCGAGGGGATGTTGGGTAGATCTACTGAGGGTTTGACAAACCCTGCTCCGCGGTACACAAATGTGTAGCCAACCGGTTGGAGGCCGAACGGAGTTCAATATCAGCCTATTTTAGTTGTGGGTCCCATGAGGAACACAACTGGAGGCACAAACCATCGGCAAATGCCGAACTCTGTTACGTCAGCTTTGGTACGAACTTCCTTAGTGCATGGAAACCGAATTAGCTACCCGCGATATCGGTTGACCGCTTTAATCTTTACGTAACTAGTGCATATTCGATAATTCAACACTTGGCAATTGTTTTGCAAAACTATTACTTATTTATATGTTGATACATACGCTTATGAGACCGGGCCGCTGCATGACATGCCCACTGTGAACTCACCAACCGTTAGGTTGACACTTGTGTGGTTTTCACTTTTGCAGATCGCTGAGGAGTATCCACCGGAGGTTGGCATGGCACCCGAAGTTACTTATTTCATTTTGAACTTAAATTTGGGAAATTGAACAACAAATTTATGTTTTGTAATTCAAGCACGTGGTTAGTGCTAAGATACTCATGTTTCTTTTCCGCTGCAAACTTTTAAACTGTTTTATGATGAATGCTTGGACTTTACTCTGATTCGTTTAGTATTTGTAACTAATGGTTGTGGTCCTGGTTTGCTCGCACCCCTTAACGGTATAAACTCCGTTAGTGGTTAATTTGGGGGTGTGACATTTAAAGCTCAATACAACACACGCAGGGTCAAGACAACACACTCTACTTCATGGATACAATCATGACACAAGTAGGTCGTTTTCTATGGGACATATGTGGGCAAGATCACTTCGATCCACAACTCTTAGATGGAGTCAACCAAGAAATAAAAATGATTGACCAAGCAGTTAACGATGATATCGCCATGGAAGATGAACCAACTTAGAGCTCAAACCTCTTTGATGTTTTAGACAAAAATGAGCCTAAATCTAAACCGTTAGTGTACGACCCGCTTACGCTAGAGCATAAGGAATTGCCATCTCACCTGGAGTATGTGTAACAAGTTAACTAGTTGAGGGTAACCAATTTTATCTCGGAAGAATAGAAGACCAAGAAATAAAATAGTTGGACATGGAGGAGGACCTAAATAGTTGTCTCAGACGACTTAACTAGTTGAGGGTAACCAATTTTATCTCGGAGGCAAACTTATATCGGAAGACCAGAGTTACCTCGATAGCAGTGGTAGTCCTAGATAACTCGATTTATATCGATAAGGAGAGTTATCTCTGACAAGTTGACTTTAACCACTTGACCCAACAAAGATTATATGTGTCAGAAGACTCATGTTGCTCTGTTTCCCGCCAACAGAATTCGTCGAAATACTTTCTAGCTTAGTTTAATACTTCTTTGTAATCATGTAAGTTAATGTATCATAGATTACTGATCAAGTTGGTCGTAGAGAAATCAAGGGCTCTCCTTGATTTCTTAGCACTATATATAGATTACTTGTACTCTTTGCTTAACATGCTCTTCTATTTTCATAAAGTATATCAGTATAGTGCTGTATTATCCAATCTTTAGTATTCTTACTTATCTTACATTACTTTGATTACTTTTGCAAAGAGTTTAGACAGACTTGTTTTTGACTGGTCTAACTAATAAATAAAATCTTGTGTGAGGTTTCATAGTAAAAAACAACAATCCCACAAGTGGTATCAGAGTGTTGGCTCCTGTTTTGAAGATTTATTTTTCTAGAAAAAATGTTTTACTTGTCCACTATTACGTTAGATAACTCTTGTCTTCTCATTTCGTACATCATACAAAATGAGTGAATCTCGAAATGGCAGTTCTAGCAAATCATCGTCTTTTATGCCTGATGATTTTGATACGTGGAAAGTACGTATGATAGGCTTTCTTCATCACTCTGATTACAGAATGTGGAAGTCAGTAATTTAGGGTCCTACTATCCCTACTGTGAAATTTTCCATAGAACCTAAAATTGACTTAGTCAAAGCAGTTGAAATTTTTTCTGATGACGATCATAAGCCAGTTGTAGGAGATCATAAAGCTTTATGGGCATTACAGGCCGCTCTTCCAAACACTGTCCTCATAGGGTACAAAAACTGTAAAACTGCATATGAACTTTGGCATAATTTAAATGAAATGTATGTAGGAACCGTTGAAGTGAAAGAAAATAAGAAAGATGTGTTAAAGCAAAGATATGAGAACTTATCATACAGAAAGGGTGAGATCATGACTGAATAATATCTTAGATCTGTTTAACTTCTTGATGAACTTCAAGGAAACAATGTGAAGATGGAGAAGGGTTATCAATTGAGAAAATTTCTAAGATCCCTGCCTGATATTTGGACTATCTACACAGTCAGCATCAAATACAGAAGAGATATTAAAAATGAAGCTAAGTGAGTTGCATTGGATGTTGGGTGCTTATGAGATGGAGATCAATGAGAAGTCAGGAATACAAAGCAAATCAACTAACCTGATTCCTTCCACCTTTGTTGCACTTATCACCTCTCATGGTGAAAGAAGTCAATTCAGTGATCAAACACTTGTGATCCTGTATCCTGAGTCACCTAGAGGTAATGAAATCATACCTCAATTTTTATAACAGTTATGCTCATGTTGCAGATAGCAATCATGGAGGGTTCACCAAACTAGATCTGGAATGCATCAGTGCTGATGACCTAGAAGAAATGAACAATGGTGGATGAAACAACTACAATAGACCACAAAATTATTATGCAAGGCCTCAACCTTCAACTAAAGGTCCCACTCCTCCTAAACCTGGTTCAAGCTCATCAAATCAAACTCATTCTACTACTGTTGTTGCCAACCAAACTGGCTACATTGATTATTATGCACACCAGCTTGCATTGAGCAAGTTGAGAATTATTGGAAACATAATCTATCACTCCTTAAGGAGATAGTTAGCCTCAATAAAAGCCAATATTGCATAAAGCAATAAAATTGAAGAACTAGTCAACATTATTACCACTCTTAAGCATCACAAAACAAATTTGATCACTCAAGTTGATGATCTACTTTCCAAATTAAAAAATTGCCAATAAAGAAACGAAAAATGCTAAAATTGAGTTATCTGAAAGAAATCAAAATTGTTGAGTCTATCACTGATTGTGAAAAATTTCAAGCCTTAAATGGAAAAAAATTTGAAGTTGTGGCGAAGCTAACAAACTGGAAATACTGGGTTATAAGGGGTTGGGTATAGGAAAGTTTCTAATTCTGACTCATACACTAAATGCATTGAAAGCATCAAATATGCGGAAACCTAAGGTGAATTTCACTCCTGATCCCAAAATGAAACTCCTTTGGCCAAAGACAGCAAAACTTTAGATAAAGCTCCTGTTGTGACAAATAAAAAATTGAAATTAAAAGTGCCAAGCCAGAAAAGGTAGTCTCACCTACTGTTAAAACATAGTTGCCAAGCACTTCTAAAATCAATAATCATAAAGGTGTTGAAAAACCTTTAGACTTTGACTTACCAATTATTTATGATTCAAACAAGAAAGTTGTTAATCACTCTTAGGAATCAAATGATGTTGCAGAAATTAAAACTATCAAACAATGCATTATTTGTGGTAATTTAGTCATGTTGTTGTGGATTGTTATCATAACCCATTTTTTTAAAACTCAACCGAAAGTCAAAATTCTGAAGAATCTATTCAGAAGAAAGTTTTGAATGATAAAAGTTTAATCAACCGATTAAAAATTGAAAATTCGAGTTATCCAGATCAATATTACTCTGAAAGAAACGTTGAGAAACTGGGAAAATATTACCCCAGAAGCATAAATGTTCAAACGGCAGATAGAAGATGTGACACCTCGTCAAAAACAGGTCAAACCTCTCTCCATTGACTTTCTGATTTAAATATCAATATGTTTTAATTATATGATTAACCGGATTAGTTTCGATAACTAGCTGATAACTGATTTAAATCCCGCGTTGTATGCCCGTAAAATACGAAAGATTTCATATTTTAAATATGGAATTTTAATAACAAGAAATTTAATATAAAATTGACTTTTCATATTTTATCAAAACCGACGTAAACTGTTTTCACTTTAAAACATTTAGCAAATCCGACAAATGATAAAAACGTAAAGTTGTCAAGACTTAACCAAAACAAGATCCGTTAACCCTATTGGGCCCGGTTAGGCCCAATAAGCCCAAAGTGATCCGGATAAAAACCAAAACTTGACCCGATGACTCAACCCGACTAACTGAGTCACCAACCCAACCCGGTACCTTTAAACCTCTCGGCCCACTCAAAAGCCCAACCCGAGAACCCGGCCCAATCCCTCCTCCCTCGCGGCCCAAACCAAAACACGGTCCAGCCCACTCGAGATTTAATTGGGCTTCGGCCCGTTTCTTTTTCCCGATTCCAATTGGGCTACGACCCACACCCAAAACCCAATTCCATTATGTTTTGGCCCATGAGTTTTATACAATTTAGGCCACTAAATTTTTATAAACTTTTGGCCCATCAACTTTTATAAAAAAAAAAACCCACCTCACTAGATTAATTTTACTTGGTTGTTATTTTAAAAGGTAGTAATTTTTAATCACCTCTAGCCATTACTTATTTTATAAAAAGTCTACAATTGTTTAACAAACTCAAACAAAGTTTATAAAATTCAAATCACCTACAAATGACTAGTGGGTGAATAAGAAATTTACAACTCACCTAGGCTAGTAATACAAGTTCCCATGGAGGGTGTTTAACCAATGGTCATTAACCCAAAATTAGTGTCACTACGTCAAAATTCACCTTTGGCCACGGAAAAAACCGTGA
>JBCNJP010015041.1:0-10244 GCA_039602395.1 Deinandra increscens subsp. villosa
CCACATCAATCTAGTATGTGTCTTGGGCAGACCGAGTCTGTGACACCCGAGAATTCCAAGGTTAACTTTACGTTAGACAATCTCCGTTAGTTACGTCATAAGTGTTAACTTAAGTAACTAATGCATAACTAGGCCGAATACGTCCACGACCTTTGGTTGATCACCGAACCCGCCCATATGTGTTATGTGCTTATTTATTGTCCTTATGTGCAATGTGATTTAAATACATGACTTAGTATTGTGAATTGCATGACAAATTGTAAATACTTGATTATGTGGAAAACTTGTCTTTTTGGTCGCCAGCGAAACTACCGGGCGAAACTGTAGTGTCGCCCGGTAGCCAGCTGAACTACTCGATCAACATGTGACCAGAGCTAGTTTCGCCTGGCCAGCGAAACTGCCAGCGAAACTAGCCTCTGATATAAATAATCTTAATAAACCCTAATAGCCTCATTTGCTCAAACCACACAACAAACACACACACACTCTCCTCTCTGATTTCGGCCAAGGCAAAGAGGTCACCAAAGAATCGATTTCCAGTCCCTGAATCATCATCCATCATCATCTAAATCATCCCGTGAGTCCCAAACCTTGAGTTCTTATGTTTGCTTTAGGTTTTTATTAAAAAGCATGCTAGAATCTTCATGTTAACGCTTGAAATTGAATCTGAGATGTTGTACATGTTAGATCTATCGGAAAGTCATCAACTTTACGTCCCATAATCATCCATGCTATAGATCTAGGTAAATTAGGTCATTTATGTGATTTTTGCCAAAACTGAGATTTGATGATGATATGTATGTTATGAGCCGATAAAAATGTTTGTTTTATGCCTAGGAATGATTATCTATGCCTAGTTATAACGTATGTGCATTACAGAGGCCAACAGATTGATTTTTAGGCTGGAAAACCCTTTTTTCGCGACTAGCGAAACTGCATGATCATCTAGCGAAACTAAGGCAATCTTCAACCAGCGAAACTGTGTAAACTATTTGAAATCGTATGCGGCGAAACTACTAGCGAAACTAGTAGTGTCGCCGTGAATTTTTGTGCATGATTTACTTGCGAAATTGCTTGCGAAACTAGACCTTGACCAATGTCCCTGAACGAAAGTTCAAATCAGTTTCGAGAGAAACTAGCTAGCGAAACTATGCCAGTTTCGAGAGAAACTAGCTAGCGACACTATGCCGGTTTCCAGCGAAACTAACTAGCGAAACTGAGCCATCAGTTTCGGAGAAACTAGTTAGCGAAACTGTGCTAGTCCGAGCCTCACTAGTTCCGGGCGAAACTAGCTTAGCGAAACTGTTATGTGCCTAGCGAAACTGCTGCCTGTTTGTATAGAATTTGCTAAGTGTTGCACCATGCTAAGTGTTATATGCTATGCCATGACTTATATGATTATGCTATGATGAAACATGTTATGATTTCTGTAATATGTGAACCCTTGTTTATGATCAACCATTGGTGCCGCGTGTCGTTATGTCGTGTCATAGTTCCAACGTGCTATGTTATGGGCCATAGTGGCGTTAAGTTAAAGAATAGACACAACCTAATACTTAAGACCTTAATGTGATTATTAGGTCTTCGTTAGCAAAACATAATCTGGATTATTGAAGTGTAAGCCGAGCAACCTAAGGTGAGTTTCACAAACCCTTTAATTGTGAGCCCGTTTGGGTCACAACGGATAAACTTAATGGAAAACAACGCTGACATTTTGAGGTATTGCCAAATGGGATACCTGTTATGGAAGTTGGAGTGTTTTATGGGAAGCACTTGCAACTGTCCATCCTTGGGGTTTCGAATGAAATCCGGAAACAACCACTTAAACACTCAAACTCTTTTGGGATTTCAGACGAAATCCGGATTAAACGATTTTAATATGACTAGTGTAGGTTAAAGTCGAAACCAAATGATATCACATGTTTTCTAAGGAATGCTTATTAAAACTTAAAAGTCCTCAACTTAGTACTGTTGATCTGAAAAGCGAGGGGATGTTGGGTAGATCTACTGAGGGTTTGACAAACCCTGCTCCGCGGTACACAAATGTGTAGCCAACCGGTTGGAGGCCGAACGGAGTTCAATATCAGCCTGTTTTAGTTGTGGGTCCTGGGAGGGACACAACTGGAGGCAACAACCATCGGTAAATACCGAACTCTGTTACGTCAGCTTTCAGCCTAGTACGACTTCCTTAGTGCATGGAAACCGGATTAGCTACCCGCGATATCGGTTGACAGCTTTAATCTTAACTAATCAATACTTAACTAGTGCATATTCTGAAATTCAAACACTCATATATTGATGAACATGATTACGAGACCGGGCCAATGCATGTCATGCCCACCGTGAACTCACCAACCGTTAGGTTGACACTTGTGTGGTTTTCACTTTTGCAGATCGTTGAGGAGTATCCACCTGGGGTTGGCATGGCACGAGAAGACATTTACTTACATTAAACTTAATTGAGAATTTGAGTTTTGGATCAATGATTTGTAAAGCACGTGGTTAGTGCTAAGATACTGTCGATTACTTTTCCGCTGCGTACTTTAAACTGTTTTATAATGGACACTTGGACTTTACTCTGATTCGTTTAGTATTTGTAACTATGGTTGTGGATCCTGGTTTGCTCACACCCCTCGACGGTATAAACTCCGTCAGTGGCTAAATTGAGGGTGTGACAAAGTCCAACAGTGATGACTACAAGGCCCAATGGTAAGATATTCATGACAGCAGGGTCTATGTTCATTCCGATTGAAGGAGAAGAGCGACCCTCATTCACCACTAAGTTCAAAGGCTTGGGTCATGATGGTGGTTTATCATCTCACATTAAGAGTATAAGGCCCAAGATCACCATCAAGCCTCCAAATTCCGTTCCAATCAAGATTGAAAGGCCCAAGATGACAAACAAGTCTCCAAACTCATCAGTGGGCTCATGCAGTGGCAAAACAACTTTCTCAAAGAAACCAGTGGGCCCAAAAGGTCAAATGTCTGGTTCTGCTCAGTTTTCAACGAACCAGAAAAGATTCAACGGAAATGGATCAAGGTCAGAAAGATCGAACAACTGGAGATCTGGAGTCTTTCTAAACATGCAACCGAATCTCAATGCCTCTCCATCAAAGCCATACAGCTCAAACGGTCACACTTCTGACTTCTACCTGAAGAAGCAAACTTGCTTTAATTGTGGCAATCCTGGTCACATTGCCCGAAATTGTCTCTATCGCCCCTATGAGCCATATTATCCACGAAGTCAAAGTGTTTCATCTCAAGAATCAGTTAAGTCTAAGCCAATGAAGGTGCAACCACCTAAGGCTATGAAGACTGTTTCTCCTAAGATAAAACCCTCTGATCAACATTGGGGCGCTGCCAAAGAGCAGAGAAAAATTTCAAATCAAAAATATGCTTTTCCAAATTATGAAAATTTTCATAAAAAGTTGAAGAAACCAATTTCAAAACAACACAATGTTAAAAAACCTAAAGTTGCCCCTCCAAAGGTAACTAAAACTGTTTTGAGAAAGAAACCTGAAATGAAAAAGGTTGAAAAACCTAAAGTCACTATTCCAAAAGTGACTAAAACAACTCATAAATCACCTCAAATTTGGAAACTTAAATCTATGGCACCCACAACTCCAATTCCTGATTTTACAAAGGGCATGTGTTTAAAAGAAGTAACTTTCGTTGATTCATCAGGTCTACCCAGAACCACTATGGCCTGGGTTCCATTGGCTAACTGATCTCTCACCTTGTGCAGGAACAGTCAAGGAGGACTTTCATTAACCTTGTTTGCTTGTTTGTGATAGTGATTGTTCCAGGCACAGGAAATGAGGCATCTCTTCACTTCATGACATGCAGATCTTTATGGGGGGTATGTTTCCTTGTGAGAGGTAAATCTGAAAAAAAAAATCAGCAAGGTACTGTCTGAATTGTTTGTTTCTTGGCTAATTGTTTGTTTCAGAAAATTTTCAAAAGATAAACTTTGAAGGTTAGCTTGGCCAGTTTTAGTAGATATTTAGTGATGTGTCTGTGTGTCAATAATAAAAAATAAAAAAAAATAATAAAAAAAAATGTGTGTTGATTTTAAAAATCAAAAAGCAAGGGGAAGAATAGAAAAGATGAAATAGTTGACCCCTCAAAAATTGTGCTTTTTAATTTTTAATCTTTTGTTTGTGTTTGAGAAGGCAGGGAAGTGAAATATTTCCGATCTCAGAATGACTGACACGCGTAAGGCAAAAGTGAAAGACATGATCCAAGGTGATGTGCTCGGTAGGCTCAGTTCCAAAAACAAAGGTATGGGTCACAACACTTAAAGATAAAGTATGTCATTTGACGGGAAATACACACTTAGGTTAAGTGCTTGTTCTATTTGACTGCGAAATTGTTCCCGATACACACGCCGGACTCCAAAGTGTTGAATCGAAAATCTCAAAAAGTCGGTGTCCCCTCTGTTTTGTGTGAGCAAAGATCTGGGGATGTCAAAGCCGTCAGTCAAGTCTTGCCTTTGCTTTGCGTGAGCAATGACCTGGTGTAGAATGGTTGACGTGTTAATCAGATTTTCCTCTGTTTTGCGTGAGCAAAGACCTGGTTAGTCTGGATTAACGTGCTTGCAGATCACTGTATATAATTTACACCCCAAAAGATGCCAATGTGCACAACAAAAGAGACCCTCTAGCGTCCAAAACCCTTTAGCCCTGACTTTGTGACTAGGCTTATGTGTTTGATGAAAGGTTACCACCTGACTGATAAACGCCTCTGAGTTGAAATCATACAAGTCTTTGTATATTATTCCTATCTCTTTTATGATCTGTTCTTTCTCTTCTCAACCAAGTCTCGAGAAAAGATTCAAAACTCTGGATATGGGAATGTGAAAATATGTGGTAGGGAATGATCAAGCTTGATAGACTGCACATATTAATTACCTAGGATTTGTGTGTGACTGTCGGATGTTCATAATTAATGCACCTAAAAGATAAATAAGTGACAAACAGCCGGGAAAATGAGGAACATGGGTTTAAGAAGGACCAATATACTGGCAATCGCCTGGACGTGTTCGAGTAACAGATGCTGAAAAGGGTTCCTCAGTTCAGACAAAGACGGTTTGATCCCAAAATAAAACCTTCTCGTTTAGTAATTTGGTATGTTTGTTTTGTTTCTTTTGTGTTATCTTAAGTTTATGAATTGGCCAGGTTGATTTGAGAAGTTTAAATAAATTTTTTATGGGTTTTATGCAAGAAAGTTTGACCCTCCCTCAAAACCTCAGGGGGAGATAATAAAAAGAGTCCTCGGGTTCAGGGAAAGTTGTTTGGTTAAGTAATGCTAACCCGATAACCAGTCATCATTGTCTGGTTAGTGTTTGTTCCATGTTGTGCTTGACAGGTTAACTGGAAAAAAAACAACTCATGAAAAAAAAATCAAGGACTCAGTTGATCAAAGCAAGAACTCTGCTGCTGATCAAGTTGAAGAACCAGCCGGAAAAGGACTTACCTTATGCTTAGGGGAAGTTTGTTGGTTGTTCAAGAAAAGCTTCCAAAGACTCAAAAGACACTGTTCACGAGTTGAGGGGAAGCTAAATGCCGTCAGTTCAAAGATCTACAATCAAGAATGCCAAGATAGAGGTTTTCAAAATTTAACCTCTGAAGTTAATGGCAAGTCAAGACAGTTACTGATGATTCAGCAAGGACTCAACAGTTTTCAAGAAGGAGCAAGTATTTGAGAATCCTCCTCTCATTACATGTTCGTCATTTGAAGTCCAAGCTAATGCTGATTGAGAGAACACTCCCTAAAGTCATTTGTTGTTGCCCAATGAAGATTGTTAAAGAAAGGAATCTTCACCAACCCATGCTCAAGCCAAGGTGAAGACTGCAAGTTCTGAAGATTGAAAGTAGAAGACATTTAATATCACAAGCCAAGGGGAAGATTGTAAGGGAATAATTTGTGGCTTGTGTATTAAATCATCACTTGGCGGACTATTTTGAAGGCCTATGTGATAGAATAGGTGGAGATTAGCTGGGTTATGGTTATATTGGGTCACTGGGCCAATTTAGATGTGGTTGGGCTCAATTAAACAATGTTTAGAGGGAGTTTAGTGGGCCTATATGGTAAAAAACGGGAATTAGTGGGTAATTAGGGTTACCAAAGATAGATTAGCTTGTTTTCCAAGCTAATCTCCCCCTATATAAGGATAGCTAATCTAGGGGTTTAGGGTTGCAGATTTTAGGGTGTTGGGAGAGGGTGTCCACGAAATTCTCTAAGGAGAATTTTCGAGATTTGTGTAGTGCAACAAAGGTTTTCTAATCAAGTGTTCATCAATCGGTTTGTATTTCATATTGTTTTTCATTGCTTATTTACTTTATTAATCGATTGTTCTTGAATCACCAATCAAACCGGATTCCGCACGGTCTTGATTGGATTAGATATCGCGTGAGGACCGTTTTCGGGACTTACAAGGTATGTATCCATATGCATGATCCTCGTGTTGGCCATCTCAATGCTCTAAAGCGTATTCTTAGGTATATTACAGGTACTCTTCATATGAGTCTTTATATGGAGGGGTCCTCAGATCATTCTCTTGTTTCCTACACCGATATCGACTGGGCAGGTTGCCCGGACACCCGTCAATCCACATCATGGTATTGTGTCTTTTATGGAGATAACTTGGTCTCGTGGTAATCAAAAAGACAAACCACTGTTTCGAGATCCAGTGCGGAAGCTGAGTACCGGGGCGTGACCCATGTAGTTGCCAAAATATCTTGGCTGCGTAATTTACTCTTGGAACTCGGACACCCTCCTACACGAGCCTCACTGCTTTATTGTGATAATGTGAGCGCCCTTTACATGTCGGAGAATCCCATTCAACATCAACTGATGAAGCACATAGAGATAGACTTACATTTCGTACGTAAGAAGGTTCAACGAGGGCTCATACGCGTCTATCATGTGCCATCGCGTTACCAACTCGCAGATATTTTTACGAAAGGCTTGTCTCGCATTCTGTTCGAGGACTTTTGTTCCATCCTTAGCCTTTGTTCACCTCCGGCTTCGGCTGAGGGGGTATATTAGACATATGTATTATTATGTAATTAGTCATTGTGTATGGGTGTATTCCATAAATATTGTAACCATATATTGAAGGTAAATCAATGAGAATGATCAAGGGATTATTTCGTAACAATAGCGTTGAATATTTTTTGTTTCTTGCACTCCATAAATGTACTCCATGTATTCAATAATAGATAGCGTAGGCATTTTTGGTATTTTACACCAAGTAGACATATGTTAAAGTATATCCTTAGTTACTTTATAATTCTTGAATAAATGCTCTACCATTTCAACATTTTTGACAAAGAGATCATAGTCTAGAGATGCAATTCCAATGCCCCTTCTTGACACAATTTATTTATCTGGTAACCTATTGACGCTCATTCTCCAAGTGAAAATGTTGATCTTCTTAGGCACTTTATTGTTGTTCTTAAACTATACTTCATACCTTTCAAACATCTTGTCTTGTATAGCCATCATCATAGATTTTATGGAGAAGACACCTTGTTTATCTAACCTCCAATGCCGTCTGTCTTTTCTTTCCTCCAAACCTTCCCTAGGAACAATATTAATACAGTTCCTTAGTTGTACGGTTGAACCCGTATCAACTGGTTGATTACATTTTGAATTAATGCCTCCGGTCCCTTAAGCATATGCAACCCCTCTTTTACCATCATTTGCATGTTGCTAACATATAAATATAACCCAGGAAATATAATGTTAATCAGAGCATCCAATAACCTATCATCTACCCAAAATAGTGTGCTCCTTCCATCTCCAACATTACTTTTGAATAGCTTTTCTAACTGAATGGAGTATTTGGCAAGATTCGTACCAATTAAGCATATGTTTTTCCAGTAGCCCGTGATTGATGCTTTGAGTAGTACCACGGGTTATTCTTTTCATTCTTTGCCATCCACCATCATTTGCATACTAAGCTTAGACTGGACTCCCATAATGACCCAATACCAAGACTGCTAGCCGGGTGCCACTCACCGACTAATGTGCTTTTAAGGACACAAATGTAACCTGATGCACAAGGTAAGTTTTGTTTTTAAAGACCAATAATAAACTTTCAAAATAAGAGTATAGACTCAAAGTTATTGTTACACACCATAAAGTTGGTTTAAAGATTCATGCTACTAACCCACCGATGGTTTGTTTCCACTAAGTGAACATAAGATTTAGCCAATCATGGCTTTAATGATTTGCTCAAAAGATGATGAAGAGATCATAGACAGACTTTTAACAAAATCTTATTTGAGTTGAATGCTTATAATCTTAGATTAGAACAAACCAAAGCTTGAAAACAATGGCTCAAAAGGAAAACAAATCTAAAATCTACAAAGAAGAAGGAAGAATTGATAAAATGAAAGTGTTGTAGGAAGGCTGGTACTTATAGGCCGAAACTGTACGGACAACACGGGTTGCGTCGACCAAGGGACGGGTCGTGTTGACTAGAAGATCAACAGAACCTGACTTGACGTGGGTCGTGCCTCTGATGGGCATGGGTCATGCCTATCAAGATGGCACTGGTCATTCCTGCCAAGATAGAAAAAGTCAACTTTTAGAATGGCACGATCATGCCCAAGCTGGGACGAGTCATGCCTAGGGTGGCCACGAGTCATTCTGAGTTGGGAACGGGTCGTGTCGAACACAAAATCAGCTTCATCTCATTGAGATACTCAAATTTTATATACTATGGGCCACGTAACTCATTTTCTAGCCCAAGATATTCTTCTGCGAAGTTTTGGCAAATTTTCAGCCGCACGTTTTCTTTTAGCTATCGTGTTCTAGGGTGTGGTTGATTTAGGGGTTCACACCATGTCTTGACTCAAGAGAAAGGCGTATGAGGGCATTTTGTTCTTTCTGCAGGGGCACGAGGCGTACTTAGTGAGGCACAACTTGTGTCTTGGCCCAAAATTATTAAGTCTTCTGTTTTTCTTTGTTTTTTTTTAGCATAATTGACTTCTTTTGTGATTTGGTACTTGGATTAATCTGCTAACTACATATGAAACATTATTGGACTGTTTTATAAATAATTAGTCAGAAAATTACCCAAAAGTGAGAAATGTTTGATATTATAGTATATTTATGCACATCAACCCCTATAAACATTTTTCACTACAAAAAAAAATATATCATTTAGTGGCACATAATTTTAGTGGTAATTAGCTTTTGTGTCATAATATAGGGTTTTAGTGACATTTAGCTTTTTTGTTACTAATATAGGATTTTATTGACATTTTAAATGTGCCACACTTCATACCACACCCTTTACTGACTTTTAATATGTGCCACTAAAAGATTCAATTCCTAAAAATTAACTCATACCGCCAAAATTCCATAAATGAAATGGAATGCCGCCAAACAACAAAATTAACCCTAAAGCTTCAATCCCCCCCCCCCCCCCCCCAAAAAAAAAAGGAAAAACAACAAGTGTGAACATCTCTAATCTTGTTCGTCGTTCAAAACATAATATATCCTCTCTTGTTCGATGTTCGACATTCCTATCGTTTTCGATCACCTTCCATTCACCGTCCAATTGTTCAACACTCCTCTCTAGTGAAAAAGAGGAAGGTGGAGGAAGATGATGTTGGGCAAATACCAACCAAAAAAATCTGCAGTTATGGTTTGAAGGTGCCACGTGTGCAAATGTCAGATTGGATGCGACATGTCAACTACAGAGCATACATGGGCAATTCGGCAGGTAAGTGTTCAATCGATGATAAATTTTCCTTTGATTTTCAATTTAATATCTTACACATGAGTTTGAAAAAAATTTTAAGAGATGTGTGAACTACTGAGCATTCATCAGTAATGAGATTGGTAAATGTGGCTTAAATAAAGTGAAGAGGAAAATTAACCACCAAGCTTTTATTGGCAACTCAGGTGGTAAAATGTGGACCGAAGCCACCATGAAGCAAATGAGGTAACAGGTCTGGCTAAAGACCTAAAATGTAGCGCTTACAGGAGGCAACCTGAGAACTTTGTGGGTGTGTTTACTAGAAACCCTCACGAGACTTTACTCGTCCACTCGGGCTACCAAGGTGTTTAAAATGTTTGTTGCATACACTAAATGCAATCGTGATTCCTACGAAAGTGAGTTTAGGACTTGAATATTTTTATTTTGTTTGTTTAGATGTGTTTGTAGTTTTTCAGCTTGCTTGACAGAGTTCAAGTGTGGGGAGGAGTTACGGGAGCACCTGCTATTT
>JBCNJP010015042.1:0-10243 GCA_039602395.1 Deinandra increscens subsp. villosa
GAATCGGAGCTGAACATAACATGTCCTTAAGAGTTTGAAACGCGTGTTGTTCTTTTTCACCCCATCTATATTGCACTCCTTTGTGTGTTAAAGTTGTTAAGGGTTGAGCCAATTGCGAGAAACCCTTGGTGAATCTTCGGTAATATCCGGCAAGTCCCAAAAACTGTCGGATTTCGGTCGGCGCTCTCGGAGTAGACCAATTCTTGATAGCTTCCACTTTAGCTGGGTCGACATGAATTCCATTCTGATTAACAATGTGTCCAAGAAACTGGACTTTGCGAATCCAAAAGTCGCACTTTGAAAACTTGGCGTAAAGCTGTTTCTTGCGGAGTAATTCCAAGATAAGTCGTAGGTGACTCTCGTGTTCTTCCTTTGACTTGGAGTAGATTAAAATATCGTCAATGAAAACTATCACAAACTGATCGAGGTACGACTTGCACACCCGATTCATCAGATCCATAAACACAGCAGGCACATTAGTTAGCCCAAACGGCATAACTAAAAACTCGTAATGACCATACCGAGTTCTGAAAGCAGTCTTGGGGATATCCTCATCACGAACACGAAGTTGGTGATATCCAGACTGTAGATCAATCTTTGAATAGTAGCTCGAACCTTGCAGCTGGTCGAAAAGGTCGTCGATTTGAGGAAGTGGATACCGATTCTTGATCGTAACCTTGTTAAGCTCTCGGTAGTCGATACACATTCGGAACGTTCCATCTTTCTTCTTAACAAACAATACCGGTGCTCCCCATGGAGACGAACTTGGACGAATAAATCCTTTGTCGAGTAACTCTTGAAGTTGTGCGGAGAGTTCGTTGAGTTCGCTTACCGCCAAACGGTACGGTGCGCGTGCAATCGGAGCCGCTCCGGGAGCTAAGTCGATTCCAAACTCGACTTTTCGAAATGGAGACAAACCAGGAAAATCATCAGGAAATACATCTTGGAAGTCGCGGACTATCGGGTAGTCGTTGATTCTACGCTCGGGAAGTGTCCTGTCGGTGACGGTTGCTAGGATCGCGAAGTGTCCTTTACGAAGGCACTTTTGAGCTTTAAGAAGCGAAATAATACTGGAGACTGTTCCACCTTTTTCACCTTGAACTATTAGCACTTCACCTTCTTCGAGTGGGATACGAACCACTTTTTCTTGACATATAATTTCAGCTCGGTTATCAGATAACCAATCCATTCCTACTATGACATCAAAACTACCAATCGGGAAAGGCATAAGATCGATTCCTATCGTATGGCCAGCTAGTTCTAACTTACAGTCCTTAACTATCTGAGTCGTATCATGAAGTTTACCATTCGCTAACTCTACCACATACTTAGCATCTAAGTCAATCGGTTTAACATTAATTAGCCTAGCAAACTTAGTGGAAATAAACAATACAGTAGCGAAGAAACCATTTAGCATGAATTTACCGTTAATCACGTTGGCGTCGTTGCGAGCTTCTCCTTGACCCATAACGAAGGCATGACCTCTACCATTCCCACCATTACCGTTTCCGTTGCCCGGGTTTCCACCGTTGCCATTGTTACCATTCCCTTGTCTGCGCAATTGCGGGCAATCTTTCCTCATGTGGCCTTGCGCACCACATTCATAACAGCCACGGGCTCCACCATTGTTGTTGTTCTGATTGTTTCCTTGCCCGTTGCGGTTGTTTCCGTTTCCCCTGTTGTTGTTATTGCCATGATTGTTGTTGTTATTTCCTCCTTGGTTTTGACCGTTGTTGTTTAACTTTTGTAAGTTGGTTCAGCAGTTGTTGGCCTCGTGCCCCGGTTTCCCACATCTTCCACACTCCAGACCTTTGCTACACATACCATTGTGGTGTTTCCCGCTGATGTGTTGCAAACACATCTAATTTTCCTTTGTATTTTGTATATTAGTCGAGTAAGTTTTGAGTCATTTTATATGATTTTTAGTTGAATTATAGTATTTGTGTGTTAATGTGGTGTTGAGTCATTTTTATATATTTTGGTGTGAGTTTAGATAATTATTTGAGTCGTGCATTTATTAGGTCAATTGTGCTTAAAATGGTTCAATTATAATTATTTGTAGGTTGTGATAAAAGCCCGAGGGGAAGGTATGATATTATATTAAAGTTCAGGGACTGACATCGAATTTTATAAGAAGTTGAGGGCTGAATTGAAAAAAAAAGAAATATGAAAAATGATGATGGATAGGTCTCACGTGGACATAAAATAATAAAAGGGGTTATTGTTTTTATTAGAGTATGGCAAGTTCATAAAAAAATCGGATCACGTGGTCTTGTGATCAGGTAAAAGACAAAGAGAGAGGAATTAATTGGGCTGCTCAATTCGATTAAATCAAAGGAAGGTTGGGCTGGTTTAATGGGCCACGCTAAGCAGGTCAAGAATTAATCGTCATGCGTGGACTTGTGAAAGAGGGCACACAATATATATTGGAATGAAAAAGTCAGACACAGAAGAGGGCTCCAATTTCGATAAAATTCCAGCCGTGAAGAGCTCTCGAGAGTCGAAAATTTTACGATCTCAGAGACGAACTAAAGGACGATTTTAGAGGTGAGAAAGAGCAAGTATCGAGAGGAAACATTCGGGTTCAAATCATTCGACTATTATTCTCAATTTCGGGTTTTAATTTCTTTCTCGTTTCTTGTAATCACTTGACTAAGCTATGTTCTTGAACCAAGTTTTAGACTTCATGATTTTTTCTGTCAAGAATATGATTGTTGGTTAAGTTTTTGTTACCACCTAGATTATATGATGAATTTTTAGTATTTTTGTCATTGCTCGGTTTATGACAATTGTGTATGGATGTGATGCTCTATTAAATTCCTCTAGTTATCCATAATTGGTGCATATGTGTATTGAATTTAGAGTTCCAATTAACAATCAAGACTTGCTTAATCTGCGGATGTCTTCCGGTTTGGGTTGGGTAATTAATTCGTGTGACTATGTGTTTGCAAATTAGTGTGATTAGCTATATTAGTTGATCATAGGATTGATTGTTACTTGTTGCTTTGAACTCAATATTCTGCCTATCTAAATAAGCTCAAAAGGATGATAGTTGTCGGTTAGTCGGGTTAGTTAATAAACTAGGATAACATTGTCTCAAAAGGAAATGCCCTAGGAATTTAGCTAATTTGCTAGTCGTGTCAGTTGTAGGAATTAGAGGCAGCTCCGGCTAGTCTAGGGTGCCTTAGAATGTTTCGAGGGTGGTCTAGGGTAGTTGAAGTGGGAAGGACTCAAAAGGTGAACCACTTGTTCGAGCGTTAGAGTAATCAATTAGGAAGAACTCAAAAGGTGAACTAATCAAACCGGTAAGCGTATTCCAATCTTTAGGTATTCTATCAGTAACATCCGGAGAGTGATTCGGGGGCTCGTAGAGTTTCTATAGGTTGTGTGTTAAAATCCCGGTTCCATCAGACTTTTCATAGCCGAGTGAGGTCGTTAATATTAATTAGGATTCTAGGTCTAGGTGGTACCTTTCTCATTCTGAATTCTCCTAAGTTCTCTGAGTCGGTTATTAGTTAGATAGTCAATTTAGTTAATTAAGTACCTATTTATTTTAAAACCAAATTTCTCAGTATTTCCAATTCTTAGGTCCTAAGTTATTCTTGTTTTCATAGTGTCCTAGGTTCGATATTCCGGTCTTGCCTTAGCTTTACTATAATCCGACAGGTTCACTGCCTTAGGGTTCGGTTCGGTTTAGGTTATTTCGGTAAAATTAGGTGTGTCTTAGGTCTAGGTTTAGGTTTATTTTATTAGTGTTTTTAGTGTCGTTCCGAGCACATCAAGTTTTTGGCGCCGTTGCCGGGGACACTTGGCAATAGCAAGATTAACTAGGTCGTGACTAGGAAATTTTGAGTCTTTTAGGTTTTCTGTGTCTTAGGATTTCTTTTTTTTTATAGTCTAGATTTTTAGGTTTTTAAATTTTTTTTTTCTTTTCTAGTTTTTTAATATTTTTTTTCACATACCCACTCACAAGGACCATCTAAACCTTCTACCACCATGTATTTTCTTGGTTCCTGTAAATCTTGTGTGGACCGTTGTGTAGAGTTTGTTACGAGGAAAGATGTGGGGGTTGGCAATAGGTTAGGTAAGGATGAGAGTGAGAGTGTAGTAGAACCCACAACTTGGGAGGTTAGAGAGGATGTAAAAAATTTGGATGAATGGGTAGTTATAGAGCCTAAGTGTGGGGAGAATCCCGGAGGGTTACATAGCTTAGTTGACAAAATTGAATTAGATGACCCGTTAGGAGAGCCCGGGGGTGATTTAGTGAATGATGAGTTGTTGGTAGTTAAGGATGAAGGGAGGAAAGCCACACTTGGAGACTTGGCTATTTTAGATGATAATACACTTTTTAGTCCAAGTGTGGGGAGGTTGGTAGTTATTTGTATAAATGACCCAAGATTGAGCTTTTTAAGACTAATTAGGTTTCGGTCGGGTCGATTTAAGCATTGGAAAGTCAAAGGGTTGGAGCTTAAATGTAGAAACTGGGTACTTACCGGTAATGTAGTGCTGAAGGACGTGAAAGCGAAACCTCCTGATTGTGGTTTAGGAGGTTATGTTTGCTGTAGGAGCTGAAAAGATTAGTGCCCGGGTTGTATAGTTTGTAAATTTATCTTTAATTTTTGCAATTTTTATTTTTGTATTTTTATTTTTATTCTTATTTTTTTTCGTGCTTAACTATTTTTGTGTCGAGTCTTTTTTGTTTCATGTTGGTCTTGCAGGTTAAATGATATTTGCGCTTAGATGATCATGAAGTTCAATAGAGGACCTGCTGGTACAACCTCGCCTGTCATTCATCCATATTTGAAATCAGGGGAGTGTGTTCCAATTACCTTTTTATTTTTCGTTGCATTCTTTTTTTTTATTTTTTTATTTATTTATTTTAGTGTGTTTATTTTTCTTTCTATTTTATTTTATCTCATCTCACATTGGGGGCAATGTGTCATTTAAGTGTGGGGATGGGAGACTTGCGTCTTGAGTCAGTTTATTTTTAGCGTGTTTTATTTGTTTGTGAAAAGAAAAAAAAATGGAAAAGTTGTTCAAAAATGTCCAAGGTTTTGGCTGCAACATAATGGAAAATGATAGGTAAAACTGGGAATTGATTTTCTAATTTTGTGCTTAAATGTTAAATAATGACTTAAGGTGAATAATTTGGGAAAAGTGGTTAAGTATGGTATGAATGGAAAGCATTACTAAACTATGATGTGTCGGTAGGCCCAGCTGACCTAAGAGTAGCTTAAATAGCCTGTGTGTTTATTGTTGTATAAATATGCTAATCAGTCTGCTAGTGGGTTCCCATTTTAGGAGTGATAGGAATTCTGAACCTGATGATTAGGAGGAAAGAGACCGCTTTAGGCTAGATACTCTTATGTCCTTAGAATTTCAGATGAGCATAGTAGTTAATAATTTGGTTAATGAATTAGAGTGAAGGGACAAAATACTCATGTACGAACTAAGGATAGTATCCCGTGGTAAGTACCTCTGATGATGTTCTGGATCTCGCGGGCAAAATACTCATGTATGATTTCGGGGGTAAGACCTTGTGAAAAAATACATATACCTCTGATGATGTCCGTTGGTAAGTTAGGTAAAAGTAACCAATTATAGAAAAAAAAAATGAGAAAAGAAAAAAAAGAAGGAAAGAAAAGTTAGTTTGCAGAATAAATGCTCAAGAATTTGCATATAAATAAATAGTTATTCTTTGGACATCTTAGTATCTGGTTCAAGGGGGGTTGGAGAAAATATATAAATTTAAATCAGTATTACCCTTTGCTTTGACTGAATATGATTCGGTAGTAGGTTGAACTAGAGCTTTCTTTAGTGGGACCCATAGGTAGACTGAGCTTATATCCGGTAATTTCAGAAACACATGGGGGTGAAAGAAAAGGTTGGTGATTGGGTTTAATCGGATCGAAATATCGGCAATTGTAGTTAGTGTGTTATAACGTTATGGATTGAGGAATGTATGGTTGATTGATATATATAAATGTTGAATACTTAGAAGTTAATCTCCTGGTTATGATTCCATTGCAATATTTTTCGAGGACGAAAAAAGAGTAAGTGTGGGATGTTTGATGTGTTGCAAAACATCTAATTTTCCTTTGTATTTTGTATATTAGTCGAGTAAGTTTTGAGTCATTTTATATGCTTTTTAGTTGAATTATAGTATTTGTGTGATAATGTGGTGTTGAGTCATTTTTATATATTTTGGTGTGAGTTTAGATAATTATTTGAGTCGTGCATTTATTAGGTCAATTGTGCTTAAAATGGTTCAATTATAATTATTTGTAGGTTGTGATAAAAGCCCGAGGTGAAGGTATGATATTATATTAAAGTTCAGGGACTGACATCGAATTTTATAAGAAGTTGAGGGCTGAATTGAAAAAAAAAGAAATATGAAAAATGATGATGGATAGGTCTCACGTGGACATAAAATAATAAAAGGGGTTATTGTTTTTATTAGAGTATGGCAAGTTCATAAAAAAATCGGATCACGTGGTCTTGTGATCAGGTAAAAGACAAAGAGAGAGGAATTAACGGGGCTGCTCAATTCGATTAAATCAAAGGAAGGTTGGGCTGGTTTAATGGGCCACGCTAAGCAGGTCAAGAATTAATCGTCATGCGTGGACTTGTGAAAGAGGGCACAAAATATATATTGGAATGAAAAAGTCAGACACAGAAGAGGGCTCCAATTTCGATAAAATTCCAGCCGTGAGGAGCTCTCGAGAGTCGACAATTTTACGATCTCAGAGACGAACTAAAGGACGATTTTAGAGGTGAAAAAGAGCAAGGATCGAGAGGAAACATTCGGGTTCAAATCATTCGACTATTATTCTCAATTTCGGGTTTTAATTTCTTTCTCGTTTCTTGTAATCACTTGACTAAGCTATGTTCTTGAACCAAGTTTTAGACTTCATGATTTTTTCTGTCAAGAATATGATTGTTGGTTAAGTTTTTGTTACCACCTAGATTATATGATGAATTTTTAGTATTTTTGTCATTGCTCGGTTTATGACAATTGTGTATGGATGTGATGCTCTATTAAATTCCTCTAGTTATCTATAATTGGTGCATATGTGTATTGAATTTAGAGTTCCAGTTAACAATCAAGACTTGCTTAATCTGCGGATGTCTTCCGGTTTGGGTTGGGTAATTAATTCGTGTGACTATGTGTTTGCAAATTAGTGTGATTAGCTATATTAGTTGATCATAGGATTGATTGTTACTTGTTGCTTTGAACTCAATATTCTGCCTATCTAAATAAGCTCAAAAGGATGATAGTTGTCGGTTAGTCGGGTTAGTTAATAAACTAGGATAACATTGTCTCAAAAGGCAATGCCCTAGGAATTTAGCTAATTTGCTAGTCATGTCAGTTGTAGGAATTAGAGGTAGCTCCGGCTAGTCTAGGGTGCCTTAGAATGTTTCGAGGGTGGTCTAGGGTAGTTGAAGTGGGAAGGACTCAAAAGGTGAACCACTTGTTCGAGCGTTAGAGTAATCAATTAGGAAGAACTCAAAAGGTGAACTAATCAAACCGGTAAGCGTATTCCAATCTTTAGGTATTCTATCAGTAACATCCTGAGAGTGATTCGGGGGCTCGTAGAGTTTCTATAGGTTGTGTGTTAAGATCCCGGTTCCATCAGACTTGTCATAGCTGAGTGAGGTCGTTAATATTAATTAGGATTCTAGGTCTAGGTGGTACCTTTCTCATTCTGAATTCTCCTAAGTTCTCTGAGTCGGTTATTAGTTAGATAGTCAATTTAGTTAATTAAGTACCTATTTATTTTAAAACCAAATTTCTCAGTATTTCCAATTCTTAGGTCCTAAGTTATTCTTGTTTTCATAGTGTCCTAGGTTCGATATTCCGGTCTTGCCTTAGCTTTACTATAATCCGACAGGTTCACTGCCTTAGGGTTCGGTTCGGTTTAGGTTATTTCGGTAAAATTAGGTGTGTCTTAGGTCTAGGTTTAGGTTTATTTTATTAGTCGCACTTGTTACAAAACGGGGCTTTACCCTTGTAGTTTCCATTCCCGCCTTGGCGGTTGTTACTTCCACTGTTGCTGCCATTGTTGAAATTGGACCTTGTGTTGTCAGGTCGCTTGTTATGATATTGGGAGTTAGGGGATCTCCCAGATTGATTCCCAACAGTTTGATTGTTCACAGATGTTGCTGGAGCTTCTTCTTCAGCCTTACGCTTGCCACTTAAGGCAGTCTTCACAGTGGTCTTTTCGGGTAGAGTACCCCTCTCGATTTCCTGATCGGTTAACTTATGAGCCAAACGGATGGCTTGCTGCATGGTTGTTGGGTTGCTAGCTGTCACGAAGCTCTTGATTTGGGGTGCGAGACCCTCCAGATAACGCTCAATGCGTTTAAATTCAGCATCAACCATTGTTGGGCATAGTACCGCGTACTCGTGGTAACGCGTAGTGTATTCCTCAATTTCCGACCCAGACATCTTGGAGTTCAAAAATTCTCCTTCCAGCTTCTTGACTTGATCCCGAGGGCAATACTCCTCCATAATCAGTTCTTTAAACGCTTCCCATTCCATGTCATTAGCCGCATCTAACCCAATCATCTGGATTTCGGCATTCCACCAGGAGAGAGCAGCTCCCTCGAAGGTACCAGTCGCATATTTCACTTTGTTCTCAGCAGGGCAGTTGCACATAGAGAAGACTTTCTCAGACTTCTCGATCCACCTGAGGAGTCCTACCGCTCCTTCCTCGCCGGAAAACGTCATCGGCTTGCAGTCCATGAAGGACTTAAACGTGCAGTGATGGAAGTTTCCTGATGCATAAATAGTTCGGGTTTTAAGTTTAAACAAGTTAAAATATAATCGCTTTGTGCCTTAACCGGCATAATAATTACCCTGCGCGGCGAATGTAGCTTGGGCGGCTGCCACTGCGGCTTGCACGTGTTCGTTTATCATAGCTTGCAGTTGTGCAGGTGTCAGGTTAATGTTGTTCCTTCCGTGACCTCCACCTCTTCTAAGCATTTTCTGGACAGTTAAAGTAGCCAGTGTTAAGTCACAGTTATACTCTATACATATCCCATAATATGTACATTAGCGATTTCCCGTTATCCCACTATTAGTCCAGAAAAATTTTCGTGCAAAATTGAGGCGTCGTCGGAGAACGTCGTAAGTCGTAAGTACTATCGTCGAAAGTCGGCTTTCCCAAAAAGTCACCGTCCGCGTAGTCATCGTAGTAGAAATTAGGACGTAGCTTGTAGCATCGTTTCGTTGTCGCTTTCCTGCGGAATAGGGTGCGTATTAGCGTTCGCACTTCGTATTCGTGTGTGCAATTTTCCTAAGGTTTTCCGTTAGACTACTTAGACACGGTCTATATATATATTTATATATATATATATATACATATGAAGTATTTACTTACACAGCAGGGTGAGTATCCCAGGTTGGCACGTAAAAATTTTGTTTTGGGAATTTGTTTTTTCGTTTGTAACTAGGGTTTCAAGTTGCAGCTTCCAAATCGTTTTTCAAAAATGATTCCAGTTCTCTGCAACTTATGGCTCTGATACCAATCTGTCACACCCCCAAATTAACCACTAACGGAGTTTATACCGTTAAGGGGTGTGAGCAAACCAGGACCACAACCATTAGTTACAAATATTAAACGAATCAGAGTAAAGTCCAAACATTCATCATAAAACAGTTTAAGAGTTTGCAGCGGAAAGAAAAATATGAGTATCTTAGCACTAACCACGTGCTTAAATTACAAAACATAAATTGTTGTTCAATTCCCAAATTTAAGTTCAAAATGAAATAAGTAACTTCGGGTGCCATGCCAACCTCCGGTGGATACTCCTCAGCGATCTGCAAAAGTGAAAACCACACAAGTGTCAACCTAACGATTGGTGAGTTCACAGTGGGCATGTCATGCAGTGGCCCGGTCTCATAAGCGTATGTACCAACATATAAATAAGTAATAGTTTTGCAAAACAATGCCAAGTGCTGAATTATCGAATATGCACTAGTTAAGTAAAGATTAAAGCGGTCAACCGATATTACGGGTAACTAATCCGGTTTCCATGCACTAAGGAAGTTCGTACCAAAGTTGACGTAACAGAGTTCGGCATTTTCCGATGGTTTGTGCCTCCAGTTGTGTTCCTCATGGGACCCACAACTAAAATAGCCTGATATTGAACTCCGTTCGGCCTCCAACCGGTTGGCAAACGAGGAAAGCTCAACCCTCGTTACATTGGTCCCTTTGAAATCACCGAAACCATCGGACCA
>JBCNJP010015043.1:0-10242 GCA_039602395.1 Deinandra increscens subsp. villosa
GTTGGCACCAATGAGTCCTAATAAGGTGTTTATATAACCAATAAATTGTGTTTACGACCAATTATGGCCCAATATGGTGTGTTTAGTTGGGACTAATGAGTCCCACTAAGGTGTGTATATAACCAATAAATTATGTTTAGGAACAATGATGGCCCAATAAGGTGTGTTTAGTAGGGAAATGAGGGTCGGTTAAACCAATAAGTCCTAGTAAGGTGTGTATATAACCAATAAGTTTATGTTTAGGATAAAAAAAGCCGGGGTCTTGCTAATATTTCTGCTAATATTTCTTCAGAAAAATATTTCTTATCTATGTAGATAAGAAAAAAGAGAAATTACTATGTCTCTGTACCGACTGAACCAATGACTATTCATGATTCCATAATTGAATCAATTCCATACTGGTTCCAAATTAGAGGAATGTTATGGTAAAACTTCGTTTAAAACGATGTGGTAGAAAGCAACGTGCGACTTGAAGGACACGATCCGGTGTGGATTCTTATTCTTACATCCACCATTTTATATAGGAATGAAGGTGCTCTTGGCTCGACGTCGTTTTTCTATTCTACAAGAACCCTTCTTTTTTTTATTGGGTTGTAATGTAAATAGTTCGTGATGGAGCTCGAGTAGAAAGTATTGATTAATTTCTCAGGGGCAACGATCTAGGGTTAATGCCAATCAATAAATTGGAACACCTTCGTAAGTATATCTTCGATATAGAAATTGAAAGGATCCGATTCGAGCAAATTTTCAATTCAAAAAATTTGTTGGAACGGCGAAAACTTTTTCGATCCACAGTGTATCGCGCACGAATCAACCATCGGTACGATTCTTTGATAGAAAGAAATCACAAAAGGGGTATGTTGCTACCATTTTGAAAGGATTAAAAAGCGCCGAAGTAATGTCTAAACCCAATGATTTAAAACCAAGATAAAGGATCCCAGAACAAGGAAACACCACTTCAACTGTCTCACGTATCCAAATAAAGAATTCAAATCTATTTTAAACGAGACGAAAAAGGGGGGTTAAAGACCACTCAAAAAAATAAAAATTTTAATTTATTTAAGATATTTGAGAATTGTTGAACTTGAGTTATGAGTACAAATGATTTTTTTTCAGGAAGGAAGCTAAATAAAAATGACTATGAGTCAAATTATAGACTCCGTTTTTTTACGAATTCCTTTACTATTTATTCTAATTTTATCCATAGACAAAACTTCGAATCATTTTTGATCGAGCCGTACGAGGATAAAACTTCTTATACGGTTCTAGGGGGGGGGGAGTTCTTTTTCATCTACATCTATCCCGATGAGCCGTCTATCGAATCGTTGCAATTGATGTTCGATCTCGAAGAGAAGGAAGAGATCTTCGGAAAGTGGGTTTTTATGATCCTATCAAGAATCAAACTTATTTAAACGTTCCCGCTATTCTCTATTTCCTTGAAAGAGGCGCTCAGCCTACAGGAACTGTTCAGGATATTTTAAAAAAGGCAGAGGTTTTTAAGGAACTTTGCCCTAATCAAACGAAATTCAATTAAATTAAGGAAATCAAAACTAAGGATAGGATAGTGATTTATATATCATTTTGGATATCTTTTCTATACTATGTTTTTTGATTTCCTTCTATTATTGCTCTATTCATATCTATTTATCGTCGCTTTTCTAGAATATTTTTCTAAGGAAACCTTATTTGATGGATCCTTACAAATAAGTTGCATATGACAGAACTTGTTAACTCTCTCTAACACGGACTATTTATAGTCACTTAGTCATAGGCCAGCGGACCACCAGCGGATCATCTGGTATGCTGTACCAACTGGTCCGGCAGACCATGTGGTCCGGCCAGATGCCTATCTGACTCACACAGATGCTCTTGTCTAGATACAATACACGAGACACACGCTAGCATAGGAATATGCTTCTACACTAAGTTTGAGAAATTATAGTTTTAACCCTAAACTTTGATTAATTGTCAAAAGTGGTATTTTTGGTCATAAAAAGGTCTTTTAGTAACAATAACTATTAAATAAAATATTCTTAACATAAATAATAAATTTATCTCCAATTAATCTTTGGTAATCGTATCGGTCGTTACACATGTCGATTCTTCGAATTCTCTAGGTTTTCAGCAGGGTTAGTGTTTCCTCGCGTTGGTTGTTTTTCTCTCACTACTTGACTTGCTTTGCTTATCAGTTGAGTAATCATAGCCCCGTTTTCGTTTTCAATATTTGGTGTAACATTGTATCTTATTTCCAAAATCTTTAATCATTATTCTATCTACATTACTATGCGATTCCGTGTTGTGCATGTGTATTCTTGATATGTAATACGTGTTAAATCTATATCTTGTACTCGTTTGTCGCTTGTCGCTAGTCATTAATCGCTTGTGTACCATTAACGACTGTTTGGAAGCCTATGGGTCAATAATAGTTATTGGTCGACAACCCACCCACTATATTGAAAATGTATTCTTATTTTCAATGGGTGATTGATTTACTAAATGTCTAACTTTGGTTACACAACACCTTTTTAACATGTTACACATAATCTATGAATTTCACTTGTCACATAATCACTACTTTGTTTTTTTACTTATGCTATTTAAAACCTATGTTTACTCACCAACTCTCGTAGTTGACTTTTTATATTATACATGTTGCAGGAAATGTTTGAAGTTGATGATGTCACTTAGGATTGCATATGGACCTAGTTGACCTAATAAGCCTAGTTACTAATATTAATTATTATGTTTTGGATTGTTTGGTTGTTGGATTTTCCCATGATTTGTAAGACTATATTTTTTATATTTAATCGAGTGGCATGTTTATTATATATTAGTAACTTTAGTTAGTTGTCATGAGCATCTGAACAATCCTCATTGCCCAACGTATTCCGCCGTTGGTTGGGGTGTGACACTCCCACACTCTCACCCTCCTCAATTCTCCACTCGAATACGCACCCTAACACCGCAACACAACCATGCAACCACCACATCGCCACCATGAACTACCATCCTACCACCTTATTACCACATCGTAACCCCCCGCCACATCCAGATGCTACCACGGGCGAAGAGAAGATCGAGCACGGCCCTAGGGTGCACAACCTCTCTTGTGTCCCACATTTCATTGGCCACCGAGAAACTCATCTGTGAACTAGGTCACTTCATCTCCCTCTTACGACTAGCCATCTTGATCTACAAAGGTATAACCTCATCTTTATTCTTTGGTCATTCCATATTATCCAATGGATTTGCATTCACATTCGGTCGAGATAATAGATTAAACTACTAAAACCAAACTAATCAAATCTTTGACTTAGTCTCAATGGTTAGGGAAAACATGCATGCTATCTAGGGTTCAATTCCTATAACCTCTAAACCGTTTACTTTATTTTTATTATTTCCTTTGAATCTAAGATGTATGCACCCGAAACCACTATAAAACCAATTTTTACTAAACTTGAAACCAACACTCTCCAGCATGAAGGTTTAAACAAGATTTACAAACTAAACCCCTCTAATCGGTTACTATATTGGATACTTAGACCAAGAGATATTCGGTTCAGATCAAACTCAACCGAATACTCCACATAACCGGTTGGGCCAACCAATTCCAATAACATGCATAAGCATGTTAACTCAGGTACACATATGGGTCGGATCATGCCTACGGGTTAAAACCCATATTCCTTCATAATGCATGAAAATAAAGCTGGGTTATACCCATGGGCTAGATTACATTATATGTTGATGCGTGTCGAATCCAATACCTAATTATATTAATATTCTGGTGAACCATTTTACAAAATCCAAATTCATAAAGAATGGGGCCTCAAGGCCCACTGTTTTTTAAAAGATAAAAAGGGCTACGGCCCAATGTTTTTATAAAAAAATAATAAACTGGTATGGGTCGATAAGCCCACTACCACTATTTGAATAATTCGGGTCGAACCCTCTTGTTGGGGCAGATCCATTTAACCAAAATCAAATACTAAAACAACAACCAAGGGGCATTTGTCCCAATGGTATGGGGATGAAGGTTAGAGCTTGGGGACCTTGAGGTCTCAAGTTCAAACCTAACTCAAGGGGGTTTTTCTCAAGTGGTGAGTTTCCTCCTTGATGGTGTTCCTGGGTGAGCCAAGCCTGGAGTGTCAAAATCAGTATAGACGGTTGCAATCCCATCTCAGGAAGGCTCACTCGGGTATTGGAGATTTGGGGAGTAGTTCTAAACGCCGTTAAAAGAAGTACCAAAACAACCTATTTGTGACCTAAGCTTGAGAACTTGAACCGCTGCTTCGGATCTAACCAACTAACCAAGTGCATTGGGCCTATAAGCCCACTGTAATCGGGTCAAGATTAACCTCTCGGGTCTAGTTCTGCAAATTGGGTGTAATTTTTATAGAACTAAACAAACCATTTCTTACATTAAAATTGGATAAACCCTTTTGAAACACCTTTACAAGGTAAAACCCAAATACATGCAACTAAGTCTTAACCTATTTGCGCTTACGGCCCAATAGCTCAAGATCCAACCCAAGAGCTAGAAGCATTACTGTTTTACCCATGAGATTGGGCCTTCGGCCCAATAGCAATCAATGTGACCGTTTACATATTTTACCCACGGGAATCCCTAAAACACTAAGTTAGGTATAAATCACAACCAGTAATCTTAAATTCTAGGAAAATTGGATTTAAATAATCCAAAGTTTTGAGTGTTGGCCAGTTTTAATCCCACTTTTAATAATAAACCCCAATGGTCCCAACTTTCAACCTATTTACTGATAGTGGTCCCGCCGTTAAAAAACTTAACACCGTTAAGTTTTTGATGACGTGGCAGGTGATGTGGATATTTTTTTATTTATTATTTTTTTAAACCCTTGCCACATCACCATCTTCATCCTCCCATCATTTTCCACCACCCCACCACCACCACCCCACCACCACTACCTGCAACCCTCCGCCACCGGTTGGACCAAAGAGAGCCGACGAGAACTCCGACGAACTCCGATGAGGAACAACAAAGAAAATTCCAAGACAACAAATTCTTGGGACCAAGGAAAAGGAACAACAAATAAAGAGAAAGTGCAGGCAGAGAGCTCACCGGGATCGGAAATCGATTCGCTTTACCCATTTTTAATAAAAACACGCTTTAATTTCCGCTTGCAACCTCCCCTCCATCTTTCTATCTCTACAGATCAAAAGATAAATAGATACATACATACATCCACGTAGTTTTTTGCATTATGAAATTGAGATTTGCAGCAGATTCGAAGTTGCATTGCAATAATGAATCCGGTTAAAATATTATTATTTTATCCAAAAAACTAAAAAAGGATTTGATGCGATGAATACTTGAGAAATTTTATTATTATTTAATATGTTGGATGATCATCTGGTTTTGCTTTTGATTGCAGCATCACCATCGCTAATGACTGATGTTCATCGGAGTTCGCCAGAGTGCTCGTCGGCTCTTTTTGGTCCAACTGGTGGCGGAGGGTTGCAGGTGGTGGTGGTGGAAAATGATGGGAGGATGAAGATGGTGATCTAGCAAGGGTTTAAAAAATAATAAATAAATAAATATCCACATCACCTGCCACGTTATCAAAAACTTAACACCGTTAAGTTTTTTAATGGCGGGACTACTATCAGTAAATAGGGTGAAAGTTGGGACCATTGGGGGTTATTATTAAATGTGGGATTATTACTGGCCAACACTCAAAAGTTGGGATTATTTAAATCCAATTTTCCTAAATTCTATTAAACTCCATCGAACACTGGAAATGAAAACCATTGGTCATAAATCTAAATACTCTAAGATACTTAAAATGGTATATAGTCTTTAAATTAGGTGTATGGTACTTCTGCAAGGAAAAGATAAGAATGAAGACGCTTAGGTGAGTTCTGAAGCTCCTCTCCGCGTTTTATATGTTTTTGGGATGATACATGTTCCCTTTTCTTTAAATATCTTGTATCGTACTTTGAACAATGGACACTAATGTGAATTTTATTGGATGCTCTATTATTTGTCAAAGCAGATCATGACCTGGATGATTGGGAATATCAATCCCACCCGAAGAGCGAAGAAGTTTGTAATGTACCCTCGGTTTGTTTAGGCAATTCTGGACCACTACTATCCTAATCTTGTGAAATCTGGAGATACCTATGTGCCAAGAACAATGAACAGTGGTTCTTACTCAAAGTATATAATTGGCAAGTATGAAGGACCTGATGTACCTTTCTTCCCTGAGTTGTTGTAAAGACTTAGAACTAATGTTGTTCATGATGAAAATCAAGGAGATAATGCAGAAGATGCTGAAATGCATAATGTTGAAGCTGATGCTGCTGCTCAAGAAAATCTAGATCTTGACTTGAATGCTCTTGTTAATAATGAAAAGATAGTTTAAGAATAATTTATTGAAGACCTTGGGAATCTCCGAGGAAACCCTCCACCAGTCTCTCCACCTCATGTTGAAGCCCAGCATTCAAAATCTGATGAAGGAGGTGACCAAGAAGATGAATCTGTTGAATCGGGCAGTGGCTCAAACAATGAATCTGGTGGTAACTCAAATGATGAAACTCCCAAAAATTTAAATGTTGAGCCTACAAGTGGTTCTAGATATCAAGCATCTGATTCATCTTCTGATGCTCGGGCCCCACCAAAGAAAAAGCAGAAGACCAGAACTAACACCGCTGAATCTTTTCGCACCAATGAGCAAGAGAATAATTCATCTCGTGAAGACTCTTCTGAATGTAACTCTGATGATGAATACTCTACTAAATTTTGTCCAATCAGAAAAGAGAGAACTAAGAAGATTCATGAGAAGCAAGTCAGTTCTGACACATCACCGAAAGTTACAGAACACTCAGTGCCTTTAAATGAAGATCCAGTTATGACCGAGGCTATTGATCAGACTGAAGTTATTGTTGAGCAACCTGTTATGGAGAACATTGACACAGAGCCTGTTTTTGTCACAACTGAAGTTACCATCATCCCTCATACAGAGCAAGCTAAATACAATGCAGAGACTCAAATTATGTCTCTTGCTGCGCAAATTGGTTTTAAATGAAGCAAATGTTGAAACTGGAACCACCAGAGTTCAATTCTCTGACAATTCATAATATGATTGTGATGAGATTGTTGCTGAAGTTGATAATCTTCAAGCTCAGAAAGCCCAAATTGATGCTAATTTGAAGCACGCTAATCAAATCATTGCTGATCAACCTGCAAAGATTAAGAGACTTAGGGAGCTTCTTGCTAAGTCTAAATTAGACAGAAAATTGCAAAATCTAGATGAAGGTGCCGACGGTCATGGCAATAGTGGTTCTGCTTCTCAAGTTCAATATCTTTAAATAACTAAAGCTCAACCTGATCTACAAGGTCCAACAACTCAAGGCAAAGATCTAGGCAACACTCGAGCTGACTCTGGCAGTCTAAACGACAGAGACTTTGATGTCAACCTTGATGACTATCCGTCTAATTCTAATGTGGATGCATCTTATGTTGATTCTTTTCTTAATGATGAACCTATTAATGATAATGCTGAAGAAATATATGAAAGTCTGAAGACCTTAGTTCCAGTGCGTGAGAATATCAAATTGCCCAAGTTCAAGCAGGCCGTAGTGAGATTGTTGCATCCTCAGGAACACTAATGGAAATCACCATTGGTGAAATTGGCACAAGCCCTGAGCAGAATAGAGAACTCTTATTACAGTTGTAACTTGCTCCTCCAATCCAACCAGAGCCTATTTCTTCATCAAGCCTCTCAACTCCAACAAATGAAGGAGTCCACCATATGTCTGTAGATCCCTCGTTCTTGGATGCTGGCCAATATGCTTTTAGAGAGTTTTATACTGAAACCGTTGCTTCTGACACTAATAGTAGAAGTATAGTGGTGGTGAATGAAGAAAATGAAGGAGGGCATATTGTTCAGCTATCTTAGTAATTCCAGGAGAAATACATAGCAATGAAGAACAGGCTGACTGACTTGACTTGTTAGTTAACGGGTCTAATCCTTTAAACTCTATTGATCTGGAGTTTACTGCTGATGATGAATATGATGAGGAGATTTTCTATGTGATCAAAGCTGAGGAGGTAGATGATGATGAGGTGGTCATTCTTGAAAACCCAACTACCATCCAGTCCATGCCAGTGTTACCTGAAGTAAGGAAAACTGAAGACACTCACTTGTCTCAGACAACATCATCCCAAGTACCAGACACAGTTATCACTGTTGCTGATGTCGAAGAAGGTGAAATTTTGGATACCTATTCTGATCCTTCCTTGATCAAAGCTGGTGCGTCTGTGACAGCCACACAAGAACCTGTCCAACGCTGATAATTTCCAAAAGATATCTTTGGTCCAGAGCCTGACAATCGTCCAGCAAATTGAAAGTGCGTGAGCGGCGGATCGTCTACTCGATCAATGATCAAATGTGTAATTCGAGTTATAGAAACAAGACACTAGATGTAAATAAAAATGAGATTTGTATTGATATTCCACAGAGAAAACACACACAAATTCACACAGTAAATCTGACCAGAAGTTCCTATTCTATACAAGACTTGGCTATTAATAGTTGTACCAAAATCTGTGAACTGGACATCTCACAAACTGCAACTTCGGGTCAGTTCGTGTGCACCCGAACTGGCAGTTCCGGTCACTTCGGTCACAACCTATTTTGCACCTTTTGTCTTGTACTTGATACTTCACACGACGATCAGAATCATGCTCTAACAACCCCCAACCCCCCCCCCCCCGCCCCCCCCCCCGCCCCTCGACGTGTGTAGTATCAATCTTCATATAAACTCGTATCTTCAATCAAACTCTCCTTCAACTTGACGGATAGTCTGATCTCAAATACTTGACATAACAACGTGTGAATTCTCTTTATCAACAGCTTCATTATCCGTATTAGCTTCACTGAAGTTGAAGTTACAATTTGCATTTCCACTAAATTCATGATCTGCATTCCATGCAAATTCATTTGGATGCCAAAATATCTCGGCCATTCTGTCATTCATAGAAACAAAAGCTTTTTGATCTTGATTAGATTTGCTTGTTGAAGCTTTAACCAAATGAGCATGTTGACCAGACTTTACCTTATCGTCGGTTGACCTTGGACATTCACGAGTAAAATGTCCATACATAGAACATTGGAAACATTTAACCTTCGATTTATCTAACCCAATTTTGTCATCTTGATTCAACCTTTTCTTCCCGGTTCTGTTAAAGAATTTCTTTGTTCTTCTAACCAACATAGCATACTGCCAATTCAATTCCATTTCTTCAAGATGATCATAATCAATCTGATCATAGTCTTCTTCTGTCAATTCTGCATAACTAACTGAACCAGTAATAACACCAAAATATGACGAGACCAAAGCAGACATGAATGGCATATAATCATCACTTGTCTTGACAGATAAGGCATTTTGTGTTAATGAACTTGGAATTTAAACAGTACACCCATTAGGTTTTCTAGCCACAAATGTTGTAGGGGGTGCGATATTTAAAACATTTAACTACATAGCATTGATAGTAAAATCATTTTCTCCATGATACACAGTTGGATTCTGAATTTGTGTAGGCAGTGATTTGTTCACAGTTAATCCCATATCCTTTGCTTGTATTCTTTGAATCAAATCATTGAATGACATTCTCGTATATTCTTTATCATGGGTAATCATAATGACATAATTCTCCCATTTTTCCGGTAACGCGTCCAACAACTTTTCTTTCAAATCAGCATCCTCTTTGGTAATGTTAACCAACACCATTTAACTCATCAGATGCGAAAATCTTGCAATCAAATTTGGAATTGATTCATTTTGATAATGTTTGAAATTACAAATTCCTTCTTCAAAACTTTCTTTTGGCTTTTCTTATATTGATCATTACCTTCACATCTCTTCTGCAAATCATCCCATAAACTTTTTGATGTCGAGTAAGTAGAAAATTGATGCAACTATCTAATGCCATGCTTAATGGACCATATGCCTTTTCACAGCTTGATAAGCTTTCTTTTGCTCAGAAGTGAATTTTCTTTAATGAATCGGCTCTCCAGTCACATCCTTAGGATATACATATTGTTCAGTAAATGCCAACCACATATCAACATCATTTGTATCAACATATGCTTCAAAACGTTTTACCAACTATGATAAACTTCCAATTTCAATAATTTGGGAACTTTCTGACTTGTTCCTATTTCATTATCATAGTTCAACATACTTTGCATCGTGGTC
>JBCNJP010015044.1:0-10242 GCA_039602395.1 Deinandra increscens subsp. villosa
CATTGGTCCCAACCGACCCTCATTGCCCTACTAAACACTCCTTATAGGGCCATCATTGGTCCTAAACACAACTTATTGGTTATATACAAACCTTAGTGGGACTCATTAGTCCCAACTAAACACACATTATTGGGCCATCATTGGTCCTAAACACAACTTATTGGTTATATACACACCTTACTAGGACTTATTGGTTCTAACCGACCCTCATTGCCCTACTAAACACACCTTATTGGGCCATCATTGGTCCTAAACATAATTTATTGGTTATATACACACCTTAGTGGGACTCATTAGTCCCAACTAAACACACCATATTGGGCCATAATTGGTCGTAAACACAACTTATTGGTTATATAAACACCTTATTAGGACTCATTGGTGCCAACTAACCCTCATTGTCCCTAAACCCACTTTATTGTGCCATCATTGGTCCTAAACACAACGTATTGGTTATATGCACACATTAGTGGGACTCATTGGTCCCAACTAAACACACCTTATTGGGCCATAATTGGTCGTAAACACAACTTATTGGTTATATACACACTTTATTGGGACTCATTGGTCCCAACGGACCCTCATTGCCCTTAAACACACATTATTGGGCCATCATTGGTCCTTAACACAACTTATTGGTTATATAAGACACACCTTACTAGGACTTATTGGTCCCAACCGACCCTCATTGCCCTACTAAACACTCCTTATAGGGCCATCATTGGTCCTAAACACAACTTATTGGTTATATACAAACCTTAGTGGGACTCATTAGTCCCAACTAAACACACATTATTGGGCCATCATTGGTCCTAAACACAACTTATTGGTTATATACACACCTTACTAGGACTTATTGGTTCTAACCGACCCTCATTGCCCTACTAAACACACCTTATTGGGCCATCATTGGTCCTAAACATAATTTATTGGTTATATACACACCTTAGTGGGACTCATTAGTCCCAACTAAACACACCATATTGGGCCATAATTGGTCGTAAACACAACTTATTGGTTATATAAACACCTTATTAGGACTCGTTGGTGCCAACTAACCCTCATTGTCCCTAAACCCACTTTATTGTGCCATCATTGGTCCTAAACACAACGTATTGGTTATATGCACACATTAGTGGGACTCATTGGTCCCAGCTAAACACACCTTATTGGGCCATAATTGGTCGTAAACACAACTTATTGGTTATATACACACTTTACTGGGACTCATTGGTCCCAACCGACCCTCATTGCCCTACTAAACACTCCTTATAGGGCCATCATTGGTCCTAAACACAACTTATTGGTTATATACAAACCTTAGTGGGACTCATTAGTCCCAACTAAACACACATTATTGGGCCATCATTGGTCCTAAACACAACTTATTGGTTATATACACACCTTAGTGGGACTCATTGGTCCACTACCCTACTAAACACACCTTATTGGGCCATCATTGGTCGTAAACACAACTTATTGGTTATATACACACTTTATTGGGACTCATTGGTCCCAGCGGACCCTCATTGCCCTTAAACACACATTATTGGGCCATCATTGGTCCTAAACACAACTTATTGGTTATATAAGACACACCTTACTAGGACTTATTGGTCCCAACCGACCCTCATTGCCCTACTAAACACACCTTATTGGGCCATCATTGGTCCTAAACACAACTTATTGGTTATATACACACCTTAGTGGGACTCATTAGTCCCAACTAAACACACATTATTGGGCCATCATTGGTCCTAAACACAACTTATTGGTTATATACACACCTTACTAGGACTTATTGGTCCTAACCGACCCTCATTGCCCTACTAAACACACCTTATTGGGCCATCATTGGTCCTAAACATAACTTATTGGTTATATACACACCTTAGTGGGATTCATTAGTCCCAACTAAACACACCATATTGGGCCATAATTGGTCGTAAACACAACTTATTGGTTATATAAACACCTTATTAGGACTCATTGGTGCCAACTAACCCTCATTGTCCCTAAACCCACTTTATTGTGCCATCATTGGTCCTAAACACAACGTATTGGTTATATACACACATTAGTGGGACTCATTGGTCCCAACTAAACACACCTTATTGGGCCATAATTGGTCGTAAACACAACTTATTGGTTATATACACACTTTATTGGGACTCATTGGTCCCAACAGACCCTCATTGCCCTTAAACACACATTATTGGGCCATCATTGGTCCTAAACACAACTTATTGGTTATATAAGACACACCTTACTAGGACTTATTGGTCCCAACCGACCCTCATTGCCCTACTAAACACTCCTTATAGGGCCATAATTGGTCCTAAACACAACTTATTGGTTATATACAAACCTTAGTGGGACTCATTGGTCCTACGATCCTCATTACCCTTAAACACACATTATTGGGCCATCATTGGTCCTAAACACAACTTATTGGTTATATACACACCTTACTAGGACTTATTGGTTCTAACCGACCCTCATTGCCCTACTAAACACACCTTATTGGGCCATCATTGGTCCTAAACATAATTTATTGGTTATATACACACCTTAGTGGGACTCATTAGTCCCAACTAAACACACCATATTGGGCCATAATTGGTCGTAAACACAACTTATTGGTTATATAAACACCTTATTAGGACTCATTGGTGCCAACTAACCCTCATTGTCCCTAAACCCACTTTATTGTGCCATCATTGGTCCTAAACACAACGTATTGGTTATATGCACACATTAGTGGGACTCATTGGTCCCAACTAAACACACCTTATTGGGCCATAATTGGTCGTAAACACAACTTATTGGTTATATACACACTTTATTGGGACTCATTGGTCCCAACCGAGACCCTCATTGCCCTACTAAACACATCACTTATTAGGGCCATCATTGGTCCTAAACACAACTTATTGGTTATATACACACCTTAGTGGGACTCATTAGTCCCAACTAAACACACATTATTGGGCCATCATTGGTCCTAAACACAACTTTTTGGTTATATACACACCTTACTAGGACTTATTGGTTCTAACCGACCCTCATTGCCCTACTAAACACACCTTATTGGGCCATCATTGGTCCTAAACATAACTTATTGGTTATATACACACCTTAGTGGGATTCATTAGTCCCAACTAAACACACCATATTGGGCCATAATTGGTCGTAAACACAACTTATTGGTTATATAAACACCTTATTAGGACTCATTGGTGCCAACTAACCCTCATTGTCCCTAAACCCACTTTATTGTGCCATCATTGGTCCTAAACACAACGTATTGGTTATATGCACACATTAGTGGGACTCATTGGTCCCAGCTAAACACACCTTATTGGGCCATAATTGGTCGTAAACACAACTTATTGGTTATATACACACTTTACTGGGACTCATTGGTCCCAACCGACCCTCATTGCCCTACTAAACACTCCTTATAGGGCCATCATTGGTCCTAAACACAACTTATTGGTTATATACAAACCTTAGTGGGACTCATTAGTCCCAACTAAACACACATTATTGGGCCATCATTGGTCCTAAACACAACTTATTGGTTATATACACACCTTACTAGGACTTATTGGTTCTAACCGACCCTCATTGCCCTACTAAACACACCTTATTGGGCCATCATTGGTCCTAAACATAATTTATTTGTTATATACACACCTTAGTGGGACTCATTAGTCTCAACTAAACACACCATATTGGGCCATAATTGGTCGTAAACACAACTTATTGGTTATATAAACACCTTATTAGGACTCATTGGTGCCAACTAACCCTCATTGTCCCTAAACCCACTTTATTGTGCCATCATTAGTCCTAAACACAACGTATTGGTTATATGCACACATTAGTGGGACTCATTGGTCGCAACTAAACACACCTTATTGGGCCATAATTGGTCGTAAACACAATTTATTGGTTATATACACACTTTATTGGGACTCATTGGTCCCAACCGACCCTCATTGCCCTTAAACACACATTATTGGGCCATCATTGGTCCTTAACACAACTTATTGGTTATATAAGACACACCTTACTAGGACTTATTGGTCCCAACCGACCCTCATTGCCCTACTAAACACTCCTTATAGGGGCCATCATTGGTCCTAAACACAACTTATTGGTTATATACAAACCTTAGTGGGACTCATTAGTCCCAACTAAACACACATTATTGGGCCATCATTGGTCCTAAACACAACTTATTGGTTATATACACACCTTACTAGGACTTATTGGTTCTAACCGACCCTCATTGCCCTACTAAACACACCTTATTGGGCCATCATTGGTCCTAAACATAATTTATTGGTTATATACACACCTTAGTGGGACTCATTAGTCCCAACTAAACACACCATATTGGGCCATAATTGGTCGTAAACACAACTTATTGGTTATATAAACACCTTGTTAGGACTCGTTGGTGCCAACTAACCCTCATTGTCCCTAAACCCACTTTATTGTGCCATCATTGGTCCTAAACACAACGTATTGGTTATATGCACACATTAGTGGGACTCATTGGTCCCAGCTAAACACACCTTATTGGGCCATAATTGGTCGTAAACACAACTTATTGGTTATATACACACTTTACTGGGACTCATTGGTCCCAACCGACCCTCATTGCCCTACTAAACACTCCTTATAGGGCCATCATTGGTCCTAAACACAACTTATTGGTTATATACAAACCTTAGTGGGACTCATTAGTCCCAACTAAACACACATTATTGGGCCATCATTGGTCCTAAACACAACTTATTGGTTATATACACACCTTACTAGGACTTATTGGTTCTAACCGACCCTCATTGCCCTACTAAACACACCTTATTGGGCCATCATTGGTCCTAAACATAATTTATTTGTTATATACACACCTTAGTGGGACTCATTAGTCCCAACTAAACACACCATATTGGGCCATAATTGGTCGTAAACACAACTTATTGGTTATATAAACACCTTATTAGGACTCATTGGTGCCAACTAACCCTCATTGTCCCTAAACCCACTTTATTGTGCCATCATTGGTCCTAAACACAACGTATTGGTTATATGCACACATTAGTGGGACTCATTGGTCGCAACTAAACACACCTTATTGGGCCATAATTGGTCGTAAACACAATTTATTGGTTATATACACACTTTATTGGGACTCATTGGTCCCAACCGACCCTCATTGCCCTTAAACACACATTATTGGGCCATCATTGGTCCTTAACACAACTTATTGGTTATATAAGACACACCTTACTAGGACTTATTGGTCCCAACCGACCCTCATTGCCCTACTAAACACTCCTTATAGGGCCATCATTGGTCCTAAACACAACTTATTGGTTATATACAAACCTTAGTGGGACTCATTAGTCCCAACTAAACACACATTATTGGGCCATCATTGGTCCTAAACACAACTTATTGGTTATATACACACCTTACTAGGACTTATTGGTTCTAACCGACCCTCATTGCCCTACTAAACACACCTTATTGGGCCATCATTGGTCCTAAACATAATTTATTGGTTATATACACACCTTAGTGGGACTCATTAGTCCCAACTAAACACACCATATTGGGCCATAATTGGTCGTAAACACAACTTATTGGTTATATAAACACCTTGTTAGGACTCGTTGGTGCCAACTAACCCTCATTGTCCCTAAACCCACTTTATTGTGCCATCATTGGTCCTAAACACAACGTATTGGTTATATGCACACATTAGTGGGACTCATTGGTCCCAGCTAAACACACCTTATTGGGCCATAATTGGTCGTAAACACAACTTATTGGTTATATACACACTTTACTGGGACTCATTGGTCCCAACCGACCCTCATTGCCCTACTAAACACTCCTTATAGGGCCATCATTGGTCCTAAACACAACTTATTGGTTATATACAAACCTTAGTGGGACTCATTAGTCCCAACTAAACACACATTATTGGGCCATCATTGGTCCTAAACACAACTTATTGGTTATATACACACCTTACTAGGACTTATTGGTTCTAACCGACCCTCATTGCCCTACTAAACACACCTTATTGGGCCATCATTGGTCCTAAACATAATTTATTTGTTATATACACACCTTAGTGGGACTCATTAGTCCCAACTAAACACACCATATTGGGCCATAATTGGTCGTAAACACAACTTATTGGTTATATAAACACCTTATTAGGACTCATTGGTGCCAACTAACCCTCATTGTCCCTAAACCCACTTTATTGTGCCATCATTGGTCCTAAACACAACGTATTGGTTATTGCACACATTAGTGGGACTCATTGGTCCCAACTAAACACACCTTATTGGGCCATAATTGGTCGTAAACACAACTTATTGGTTATATACACACTTTATTGGGACTCATTGGTCCCAACGGACCCTCATTGCCCTTAAACACACATTATTGGGCCATCATTGGTCCTCAACACAACTTATTGGTTATATAAGACACACCTTACTAGGAGTTATTGGTCCCAACCGACCCTCATTGCCCTACTAAACACTCCTTATAGGGCCATCATTGGTCCTAAACACAACCTATTGGTTATATACAAACCTTAGTGGGACTCATTAGTCCCAACTAAACACACACACAACGTATTGGTTATATGCATACATTAGTGGGACTCATTGGTCCCAACTAAACACACCTTATTCGGCCATAATTGGTCTTAAACACAACTTATTGGTTATATACACACATTATTGGGACTCATTGGTCCCAACTGACCCTCATTGCCCTTAAACACACATTATTGGGCCATCATTGGTCCTAAAGTCAACTTATTGGTTATATAAGACACACCTTACTAGGACTTATTGGTCCCAACCGACCCTCATTGCCCTACTAAACACTCCTTATAGTGCCATCATTGGTCCTAAACACAACTCATTGGTTATATACAAACCTTAGTGGGACTCATTAGTCCCAACTAAACACACATTATTGGGCCATCATTGGTCCTAAACACAACTTATTGGTTATATACACACCTTACTAGGACTTATTGGTTCTAACCGACCCTCATTGCCCTACTAAACACACCTTATTGGGCCATCATTGGTCCTAACCATAATTTATTGGTTATATACACACCTTAGTGGGACTCATTAGTCCCAACTAAACACACCATATTGGGCCATAATTGGTCATAAACACAACTTATTGGTTATATAAACACCTTATTAGGACTCATTGGTGCCAACTAACCCTCATTGTCCCTAAACCCACCTTATTGTGCCATCATTGGTCCTAAACACAACGTATTGGTTATATGCACACATTAGTGGGACTCATTGGTCCCAACTAAACACACCTTATTGGGCCATAATTGGTCGTAAACACAACTTATTGGTTATATACACACATTATTGGGACTCATTGGTCCCAACTGACCCTCATTGCCCTTAAACACACATTATTGGGCCATCATTGGTCCTAAACACAACTTATTGGTTATATAAGACACACCTTACTAGGACTTATTGGTCCCAACCGACCCTCATTGCCCTACTAAACACTCCTTATAGTGCCATCATTGGTCCTAAACACAACTTATTGGTTATATACAAACCTTAGTGGGACTCATTAGTCCCAACTAAACACACATTATTGGGCCATCATTGGTCCTAAACACAACTTATTGGTTATATACACACCTTACTAGGACTTATTGGTTCTAACCGACCCTCATTGCCCTACTAAACACACCTTATTGGGCCATCATTGGTCCTAAACATAATTTATTGGTTATATACACACCTTAGTGGGACTCATTAGTCCCAACTAAACACACCATATTGGGCCATAATTGGTCGTAAACACAACTTATTGGTTATATAAACACCTTATTAGGACTCATTGGTGCCAACTAACCCTCATTGTCCCTAAACCCACTTTATTGTGCCATCATTGGTCCTAAACACAACGTATTGGTTATATGCACACATTAGTGGGACTCATTGGTCCCAACTAAACACACCTTATTGGGCCATAATTGGTCGTAAACACAATTTATTGGTTATATACACACTTTATTGGGACTCATTGGTCCTAACGGACCCTCGTTACCCTTAAACACACATTATTGGGCCATCATTGGTCCTTAACACAACATATTGGTTATATAAGACACACATTACTAGGACTTATTGGTCCCAACCGACCCTCATTGCCCTACTAAACACTCCTTATAGGGCCATCATTGGTCCTAAACACAACTTATTGGTTATATACAAACCTTAGTGGGACTCATTAGTCCCAACTAAACACACATTATTGGGCCATCATTGGTCCTAAACACAACTTATTGGTTATATACACACCTTACTAGGACTTATTGGTTCTAACCGACCCTCATTGCCCTACTAAACACACCTTATTGGGCCATCATTGGTCCTAAACATAATTTATTGGTTATATACACACCTTAGTGGGACTCATTAGTCCCAACTAAACACACCATATTGGGCCATAATTGGTCGTAAACACAACTTATTGTTTATATAAACACCTTATTAGGACTCATTGGTGCCAACTAACCCTCATTGTCCCTAAACCCACTTTATTGTGCCATCATTGGTCCTAAACACAACGTATTGGTTATATGCACACATTAGTGGGACTCATTGGTCCCAACTAAACACACCTTATTGGGCCATAATTGGTCGTAAACACAACTTATTGGTTATATACACACTTTATTGGGACTCATTGGTCCCAACGGACCCTCATTGCCCTTAAACACACATTATTGGGCCATCATTGGTCCTCAACACAACTTATTGGTTATATAAGACACACCTTACTAGGAGTTATTGGTCCCAACCGACCCTCATTGCCCTACTAAACACACCTTATAGGGCCATCATTGGTCCTAAACACAACCTATTGGTTATATACAAACCTTAGTGGGACTCATTAGTCCCAACTAAACACACATTATTGGGCCATCATTGGTCCAAACACAACGTATTGGTTATATGCACTACGATTAGTGGAGACTCATTGGTCCCAACTAAACACACCTTATTCGGCCATAATTGGTCGTAAAAACAACTTATTGGTTATATACACACATTATTGGGACTCATTGGTCCCAACTGACCCTCATTGCCTTTAAACACACATTATTGGGCCATCATTGGTCCTAAACATCAACTTATTGGTTATATAAGACACACCTTACTAGGACTTATTGGTCCCAACCGACCCTCATTGCCCTACTAAACACTCCTTATAGTGCCATCATTGGTCCTAAACACAACTTATTGGTTATATACAAACCTTAGTGGGACTCATTAGTCCCAACTAAACACACATTATTGGGCCATCATTGGTCCTAAACACAACTTATTGGTTATATACACACCTTACTAGGACTTATTGGTTCTAACCGACCCTCATTGCCCTACTAAACACACCTTATTGGGCCATCATTGGTCCTAACCATAATTTATTGGTTATATACACACCTTAGTGGGACTCATTAGTCCCAACTAAACACACCATATTGGGCCATAATTGGTCATAAACACAACTTATTGGTTATATAAACACCTTATTAGGACTCATTGGTGCCAACTAACCCTCATTGTCCCTAAACCCACCTTATTGTGCCATCATTGGTCCTAAACACAACGTATTGGTTATATGCACACATTAGTGGGACTCATTGGTCCCAACTAAACACACCTTATTGGGCCATAATTGGTCGTAAACACAACTTATTGGTTATATACACACATTATTGGGACTCATTGGTCCCAACTGACCCTCATTGCCCTTAAACACACATTATTGGGCCATCATTGGTCCTAAACACAACTTATTGGTTATATAAGACACACCTTACTAGGACTTATTGGTCCCAACCGACCCTCATTGCCCTACTAAACACTCCTTATAGTGCCATCATTGGTCCTAAACACAACTTATTGGTTATATACAAACCTTAGTGGGACTCATTAGTCCCAACTAAACACACATTATTGGGCCATCATTGGTCCTAAACACAACTTATTGGTTATATACACACCTTACTAGGACTTATTGGTTCTAACCGACCCTCATTGCCCTACTAAACACACCTTATTGGGCCATCATTGGTCCTAAACATAATTTATTGGTTATATACACACCTTAGTGGGACTCATTAGTCCCAAC
>JBCNJP010015045.1:0-10241 GCA_039602395.1 Deinandra increscens subsp. villosa
GTATGTAAGACTTAACATGATCTATGTTATAGCCGACATGGCTCTAGTTATGTTTGCTGGACGGGTCGTCTGTTGTTGTGAGCTTTTATCTACTCTTATATCTATCTGTTTGCTTCCGCAAGTTCTGATACGGGCGGCAGGTCCCACTCTCCTCTCCCCCGCGTCTGGCAGGGCGCGGCGGGGCGGGGTGTGACAATTGAGTTGAGAGGGTTAAGCATGGTTAAATTCTTGAAGGTCATTATGTAAGTAAACCTTATTTTTAAGCTTGTTTAGGGTCCAAAATTTATGACCCAATTGAGTGTTTTAGGGCTGTGATTTCATGCCTAATGTGTTATAGTATGTTTATGTGTGATCATGGATACTTACATGCTAAGAATTTGATCTAAAACATCAAGTTTTAGGTACTTGAACCCTTAAATACAAATTTGATATATGATATTGAGAAATTTTGAAATTTATAGTACATATGAATGAAACCATGAAGGTTATAGCTTTGAACTTGCTTTATGATTATTGTTAAAGTGGAAAAGTTCCATTATGTTCATGTATACAAGTAATGCGTATGGAACCCAACTCAAATTAGGTTAAAAAGTGTTATAGTGTTTTATGCACACCAAGTGTTTGACTAAATGCCTAAGTGAACACTTAATTAGTAATGTCGGAATAAAAGATGGAACTTGTGATGTATGATAGTATATATTGATTATGTACTAAAACATGTAAAATATGTTGCGTCGAAACATGTTAGTTATCTAGAAGCTAAAATTTGTTTCAAGGCTTACTAAGATGTAAAGTTTAAATCTAGTCGTGGAGCTACTTTGAAAGTGTTGTATAAGATCACTCGTATGTCCGTTTGGGATGTATGATATACGATCGAAAAACTTGTTGCGAATACTATGTTTCATGTCTGAACACTTGAAACTGAATATGATATATAATGGGTCAAAATGAGTCGTTAACATGGCCATTTAATTTTCTAGTATGCTATTTGGAAATAAATGTAGCTGCTGTCCTGTTTTTAGAAATGATGTATAAAATCATAGAAAAATCGTTAGAAGGTGTACCATATACGCCTAGAAACGTTTTTCAGTGTACTACCTTTCATCTTTGAACATGGAATGCTAGAAAAATTCGTAGAGGGGTCAAAAAGGACCATTACAGCAGCACTGCTGAAAAATATGGTACAAGAATTCATTTTTCTAAAATCTCGAATCTTGTAAGGATGGGAGAGTTGAATTGTTCATGTATCTTATTGCACATTTATGATGATTATTTGATGTTATATTGATCTTATTTATGAATTAAGAGATCATGAAGCATAGTAGGTGACATTATTAGTCATAAAATTGAAAAGCTTATGATGATGTCTAAATACTTGCAATTCGTATAGGATTGTATGAAAGTATGAAAAAGATGCATGATGCTATACTCTGGTTGCTTATTTTTTAATTTATATGTTAATTATATAATGGATTACCTAGCTAAAGGGGTAACGTCAAAGTTATGCCCAAATGGGTAGTTTGACTTTTAAAGTCAAACTAGCCTAAGTTATGAATTGATGAATTATGAGGTAGTTAAATCCATGAAAATGGAAGAGGTATGTTATGGAAAATAACCTAACAATTTTATGGATATGATATGATAGTTGATCTTGATGAGCTAGCTAGGTGAAGCTTGCAATCGGATGTATCAACCGGATAAAGTGTAGGTGGAAATGCTCACATGGATGCAAGGTAAGTACAACTTACACTTACTTAAGTAACAATAAAACTCATTAATTATGTAATGAGTATTACTTAAGAATATAAATAGAAGTGTTACATTGAGTAGAATTTGAATCAAAGTAATCATGGAAGGCATGACAAAAAAAAAAACCCGTTAGAGCATAACGCTTACGGGCAGAATGTAGAAAGTAACATTGTTTATGTTACAAATAGTAGTTATGTAAACGTGTAATTACATACAAATGGAATAAACCATGAGTTATACTGAATGGGTGATGAATGTTTCTATGAACCATGAAGCCTAATTGCTAAAAGGTTCTCCAATGACTAAATTTGACCATAGGTAAGATTCAGAGGAATCAAATAACGAAGAACAAGTTGCAATAGGCGGAAATGGGGTTTTAGAGCCCATGCCATGTAACAAGAAAATGAGGATCATAAATGGTTTATAGAACCATATATCCTCAATGCTAAAATTATGGTAAAATGAGGCATTGGGAGACACCAAAGGCAAGGACCCGTCTTAACGGGTCAAATGAGGAAAATTTGGTCATTTGGATATCAACTGCAATAGTTATGAAACCCAGTGACCAGTAGAATAACGCGCATGTAATTATGTGACTTGTGTCTAAAAACTCAAGTGAGTTGATAATGTGAGAAGCTAAACACATAATAGAAGTGTAAAACCAATCAAGGTGGGTGCATAAGGTCATAACCATGCCAAATGCTTACTTATGCGAATATAGTTGCAAAATATATGTTGTGGATCATTCTAGATCATGATCTTTGGGGTTGCCACAAGGAAATCCCTTAATGGGTCAAACGGGTCGGGTGAACCCGGGGTTAATTTTACGAATCATGATCATGACTAAGGTATGTGTTTACCACAAAAACATGTTTTAAATGTATTTTTGAAAGCCTAGGATGCCTAATGCAAGTTCCCTAAGAAATTTAGTGAAGTATGCAAAACAAGGGAAAATTCATCAAAAAAATTCTAAGTATGGGACTGGCCGAAAATGGCCAGATCCCTGGAAAAAATGGCTCCAAGCGTATCGCTTGGAGCATGCGATTCAGGAGGCGATACACTTAGTATTCCAAGCGTGTTGCATAGAAGTAAAGTTAATCTAGGCGATACGCCTAGGAGTCCCATCCCGATTCTACTTGTTATTATCAATTGCTTAATGTTGTTTAACCATTGTTATGTAACAGAAACTCACTAATGAAAGTGAGTATGTTGCAGGTAAGGCGAAAGCTTGAAGGATGCTCATCAAGTGCCAAATGGACCGATCACGTGATGGATGAACAAATTGTTTCACCTTCTGGGTCAAAGAACCTTTGCATAAGTTGATGAACACTCTTAAATGTCAAACTAGCTAAAGATATATTTTGTAAATGTAAACCACAATGATGGTGGTACATGGTTATCAAACAACACGTTTTGTTTAAAAATTTCCTGGGACCATTTTTAATGAAGTAAATTGTTATGTTTGGCATCAAATTGTATACAGGTGTTACAATTTGGTAAATTGTATACAGGTGTTACAATTTGGTATCAAAGCCATGGTTTGAGGGAATTAAGTACTCGGGGAGTACTTGAACTCAAACCTTGAGCTCAGGGAATGGGGAAAAGTGATCGGTTCAAGCTTGATGAAGTGTCCGGGTAAGGTGTTTAACCTTAAATTGATTGTTATTGCTTGTGTTTAATGGAAATATTAATTCTATATGCTGGTAAAGGCAAAGCCATTGACTATCACTCGGGGAAATGCACGGGGAGGGGTTTAACACCTGAACCGGGAAGTGCATGAGTGAAGTGTCCCAGGTAGAAGCGGGGTAAAGCTAAGGCTAGAAACCTCGTATAAACATGTGGGAGGATATTGGCCACGACCAATATAATGTTATAAAAACCTTGATGGGGCAAAGGTAAATAAAAGTTGTAAAATAATAAAAAAATTAACTCTGTTGATCAATGACGGACCATGATGGTGGTGACGCTATAGAGGGACAAAGAAGGGAGGCTTTGAGAGCCCAAATATCAATGAGGCGGGTAGAAACAGGGTAAAGCCTAGGCGAGAAACCTCGTATAAACATGTGGAAAGTTATTGGCCATGACCAATAAAACTTAGAAAACTTTGGCAAGGGCAAGGGAATTTGAAATTGATAAGTATTTTTGAATCCTACTATGTTAGGATCATGTTTTTGCCTTGCAAGAACCATATAATTTTCAAGCATGATACAATGGGTGAAAATGGTTCTAGGGAGCCACCATAATGTATCATGAGGTACTTGATCATAAATGGTTCGTCGGAACCATAAATCATAAATGAGATGAAAATTTATAAAGGTAACAAGATAGCATTGTGACAAGTAATTGTGCAATGTTATATCTTGAATAGAAATTTGTTAATGTAACAAGATAACATTGTGACACATAAGTCGGCAATGTTGTATCTTGAAACGCGTGAATATTTGTGTTCATGTTGGGTAACCTTGCTATAGGTAAGAAAAACCCTAAAGGTGGTCAGAAGTGACACATTGATTTTGCAGGACAATTGCCCCCAAGCAAGTGGATGGATGATTATACATACGACTCCAAAAGGCATTGGGCTAGGACTCGAATGTATAATGGGCATGTGCTAAGGTACAACCAGGGTGGGACTACCCAACCTGAATTATACTTTGATAAATGATAATGCATACACATGTGTCTAAATCGAGTCAGAATAAGAGTTTGCACCCATGAGGTCATAATTTGAAATTGAAATATAAAGAAAATAGAAATTGGTGAAGAACGACTCTTTAGAAGAAGTGAAACCAATATAAAGAAAATGGAAATTGGTGAAGAACGACTCTTTAGGAGCCGTGAAACCAATATAAAGAAAATGGAAATTGGTGAAGAACGACTCTTTAGGAGCCATGAAACCAATATAAAGAAAAATGAGAATTTGGTGAAGAACGACTCTTTAGGAGCCTTGAAATCAATATAAAGAAAATAGGAATCGGTGGAAAAACGACTCTATGAGAGCCGTGAAACTAATATAATGAAAGTGGTAATTGGTGAAGCCATTAATTTGAAAAACCAATATAAAGAAAAATGAAAATTTGATGAAGAACGACTCTTTAGGAGCCTTGAAATCAATATAAAGAAAAAAGGAATTGGTGGAAAAACGACTCTATAGGAGCCGTGAAACCAATATAATGAAAGTGGCAATTAGTGAAGCCATTAATTAGAAACAAGGTTGCATTTGGGACATCATTAGATGTACCAAGGGTGAACCTTATATGAAGTTGTTATAAGTGAAAGATTAATGAGTAACCATGGAACTACAAGTTGAAATGGTTCCATGTCTTTAATTAATAAAGCCGTTGGGACGGTTCATTTACGTTCATATGTGATATCGTAAAATTGTTAAATGATATCAAGTTATATAATGTGATGAATTTTCATGTGATTTGGGTTAAAAACCAAGTCGAGAAGTAAGTAAAATTGCGAAATGGAAAATAAGAATAAGGAGAAACGGGTTATTACATAAGCTAGAAAACCCGTAACCCTATGAAATGACTAGACGTTTAACAAAATGTGAGAAATAACCTTCTTTAAACGCAGGAAAACTCATGATGTTGAGTCACGTTGATTCTCGTGTAAGTTTTGTATAACTAATAGGGAATTAAGCTATTAGGTGGGTGATCAACCCAACTTCATGGGTGAGACCCACAAGCATAGATGATTGTGAAAGTAGGGAGGACACTGGAAGCGACCGTTACCAAAGATGCACAGAGGATTGCTATACAAGTAAGTATCCTCAAAATTTTCCAAATAAATGTTGGAATGTAATATGAACAAGTAATGGTTCGTAAGAACCATAACTACGTGCTAAAATGTTATGTGATCGATTAATGGTTAGTAAGAACCATGTCAATATGTTAAATTGTTTAATAATGATCCTTAGGGATCATAATGCTGATTATTTATTGATTGCTAGCTAAATGGGTTAAAAGAACCATGGAAACACAAAAATATGTTAATATGCCAACGTGTCAAATGAACAATAAATGGTTCATACCATAGATTAATAGGAAATCAAATGATAAACAATCCATAGGGATTGTGCCAATAGTGATAAGGCAAGAAGGATAAGGTCTATATTGACATGAAATAGCTAAATGATTCTTAGGAGCCATGACTTGATTAAAAAAATGTATGTTGATGTTTAAATGATTCAAAGGAATCATAATTAATGTGACAAAATCCTAAAGGCTAGTATATGAGCCAAGAATAGATCAATATGTGACACGTTGAATTGTAATAGATGAAACGGCGTAATCCAGAAAGGGTTATGGGATGGTATAAATGGCTTTTAGAGTCATAGGAACCGTCCAATAAAAATGTACTACATTATCGAATGTGAAATGTAAACAGCAAGTGACATGCTAAACGCTTCAAATATTGTTATACTGCTCAATATGTGTAGGTACAGTTAGACTGTGCAAGGACACAACTAGCAGGAAAGCCGTGAGATGAGATTCTGACTAGGATTATCGTCAAGGTAAACATCAGCAGGAAAGCTATATACGCAGATTGTGATGACACTAAGGTATATATGTTATTATAATAACGTTGAACCTCTTACGGAGAGGGTGAATATTTGGAATTTTGAATTTTGATCAACAAGGTTATGAGACTGGTCATTAGAACCTTGACCCTAAATGATAGGTGGAGTTATAAACTGTGAACTCCTAAACGCGTAAGATGGGGAAGATAAAGGCTAACAAAAAGGTAGCATGCTAGTACTATCCTACGGGGAGAGTAAAAGCAAGAAATAAAATTTGTCGTATGATGACTAATTCGGAACTGACAAATGTAACAACTTAAACCCGCTTGGTCAAGATCCCGGGATTACAAGGGGCATTGAGAATGTCCATAAAATGCGGACATTGTGTGGTCCGTAGCGAAGGCTAAATAGAAAGGGTGACATATTGGATACATATTTAGATGTGTGTCTAAATATGTACACATTGTGATTTATACGGGTAACCATGAAATATAAGGTTACCGGTGCAACTTATCATACTTGATTAATTCAAGAAAGATATTCTACAACAATTTCAACTTTATGGTTTCATGCTTTATTTGTTCTTACAATTTGAGCATTTATCAACATTACACTACTACACCCTTCTTATTACTAAGTTTACCTTGCTGAGCTGTGATCAAACCTTGAACCGAACATCATTTTTCACCCCCTGAGCTCTAGGTTTGAGTCTAAGTGTACTCCCCGACACCTGGATCCTTCAAACGGTGGCTCTGATACCAAGTTGTAACACCCATACCCGTTTTTAACAAATAAAACGAAAACTCATTAGGTTCCAGTAAAGGTTGTGGTGAAACACCACATAGATCAACAAAATGGGATTAAACCTCAAAATTAGTTTAAGTATTGGTTGCCAAACATGGCTCCATAAAACTCTAATAACAACTTTAGGGTTTGTTTCACAAAATATACACCCTACACGGACAACTTGGATGTTCGGTTCTTCAAAAGATAGCTTGATCACGTGCTCGGCCCACTCGGGTCATCACCTACCATAATACCAGTAACACGTTAGTATTATGGTGAGTAGCACAACATATAACAATAACCAATTGTAAGGAAATGCAAGAAACAACAACAACTAACAAATTTAGACAAAACCACCCCTCACGTATCGCGAAGGGTCTTTACGTGTCATGAGGTCTCCTAGCGCATCGCTTGGAGGTTCACCCCTCTGAGGCGAAACGCGTGGAACTGTTTTTCCAGGGATTTTGCCTGAAATCTCAGCTCCATACTTAGTTCATTTTCTACGACTTTTCCAGATTTCACAATTCCGAATTTTGAGAACTTTTTAACTCATTCCAACATTTAAAACAACTAAATTAAGCTTAGGGATGGGGTCATATCCATATAAAGTTTCCACAATTTACCAAAGCGTTAGTATCCCGACCCGTTGACCTGTTAGGACCAACCCAGGGCATAATCAACTAACCTCATTGTGGGTGCTTCGTACCTGCAATGTTCTTACCATAACACCTTGATCATACACAAGTTATGATCTCCTAATCATTGTAAGAATCATATCTTATTCACAATAAAGCATACTATACCTTAACGCTAGGCATCTAATTCCAACACAATAACTAACATGAATCAACATATAATGGATTCTAAGATCCCAACTTGCACATTGGAATGTTGGTATTCACTCCTAATATCCAACTAGAGTGCATCAACGAATCTCATGGGTCAAAGACCCCAACTTATGATTTGAAGTGACAATAGAGAATTTTCCATTGTCTTCTCCTTCAACGCAACTCAAGTAAAATAATTCAACCAATTTCATGTATACTACTCGTATGGTTTTTAGCCCCAAATTAAGAGGCCAACTACTACCTTTCATGAAGTAAACCCCAATTACGCTAACAAGTCACCAAATTTATAATTAACTACTAATGACCATATAACCATGTAACAATTCAATTCAACAAAGTTTTTACTATTCAATTTCCAAAATTAGCACATAAATTCCCAACTTTTATCAACTTATCTTTTTAGAGTTCATAAGATGTTAAAACACAACATTATCAATATCAACACAACAAGTTCAACTATTATCAACTTGGTTTGGTTTAGGATACTATAATTCTAAGCCAAGTTTCATCCATCCTACCCATAGGTACAATCATGGTCAAACACCATTTGCTTCAACTTCACCTTAAGGTGCTTAGTGGGCATTATGACATCATACTCCCCAAATTCAACCCAAAGAGGGGTTTTACTTGGTTCTCAAAAACATTAAATTCCAACCAAACTCTTGCGGTTCAAAACTCTACAACAACTCATACTGTTATTCCATTTCACAACACAACTATTTATCATCTATTATTATTACTTCTTGGATATTTATCCATACTAGATAATAGATTCCCTACAACACATACTTATAACAACTAAGCATACAACTTAGATGTTACCTCAAGTCTTCAAATTTTGAGCTCCGTAACGGCATAAACTTCCTCCTTGACCACCTATAATTACTTAGGCTTTTAGATTAATAATTCACAACATAACCAACCAAGGAACCCAAGTAACCCACACATATCAATTTGACCACAATCATCCACCATAAAGTATCAAATTCTAATTTAGGCATTTCTACAAACACTTGGTGTGCATGTTTACACATGTACTAGATTCTTGAAGTTAAGTATATACATATAATCCCATTCTTTGCTACTTGCATCATAACCATAACATCATGTATTATTAACATTCTTAGTCACATAATAAATCATACTTGGGGTCAAACAAACCAACCCACCCCTTGCTCTACCATAAATTTCGAATCCTATGTATGGAGTTTTCTTAACCACTCATAATATACAATGAAGCATAACAAAATCAAGCATGCAGGTGAAATCCATGCTTCATCAAGGTATAAAACACCTATATAACTATTTGCACACACCTATACAACCTATTAGGTGATTTCAACTCAAGCCAAATCTAGAAAAAGTTGACTTACTTGAACAAAATCACGGATTCAGAGAGGAACTACTTGGAGATGATGTACTAGAGCTCAGATTTCACGAAATCCTCCACAAGTCTTGCGTAATTCGAGTTTAATTTCGAGAACTAAAGGAACCCTAGCTTTTCTCCTCTCCAGACCACGTATCTACGATTTCTCTTCCATGAAAAATCCAAATTCTTCTTCCCCCCATCTAATACGAAACATTACACAACCAGTCCTTCCATTTTGGCTACATGATTAATTTTAGCCACGAGGTCCTTATTTACACTCCAAGCCCTTATATTCACTTGATTTAGTTACTATCCACCTAGAGTTTTGGTAATTAATGTATTTTTACAACTAATTTTCTCGGGTTGTCATTGATTATTTTTATCCGACCATACCATACAACCAATAAGATTATTTTAATTTGAATAGGTTTTGGGATGTTACAATTTTGTTCAAAAATGAGTGCATCACAAGTTAGTCTTATGATACCTACACTGATGAAATGGGAAGATTATCATGAATGGAAAGTTGATTTTGAGATTTACATCAATAAACATTTCAATGATTTTTGGAAGATAATCGATAAGCAATTCAAAGGGCCTACTGATGGAAGAGGAGATGTAAAAATACATCGACATATTTCTCTAGAAGAAAAGGATTATATAGATAATGAATAATGAATACAAAGCTAGAGACATTATCAAAGCAGCTCTTTCAATAGAGTTATTTCTTGAAATCACAAGGTATTACACTGCTAAAGATAAATGGAATGCATTGAAAGAAAAAGGTGAGACATATGCAAACATTCAGACCATGAAGGTTGGTTCAGACTCTACTGATTCAAAATCATATGATTCAGCATCTAGTGGTTTAGAATCAGAAAGTAATGAGTTGTTAGACAAAAAGGATTGTGATACAGTTTTCAAGACTGAACAAATTGATGATTGTGTAACTGATTGTCACACC
>JBCNJP010015046.1:0-10241 GCA_039602395.1 Deinandra increscens subsp. villosa
ACAGAAAGAGGAATCGAAGCGAGCCCAGAGCAGATCAAGGCAATTCTGAATATGATGTTCAAAGTGGCATTTGGAGGGATTGAGCTTCATGTTATATTGATCAAGGATATCAAAGGCGGTCTGGAGATCTCTGACGTGATCTTCAGCTTTCTTGGACTTTACCACCATGTCATCTATGTAGACTTCCATTGTGTCCCCCAGTTGCTCTTTGAACATCATATTGACGAGTCTCTGGTAGGTGGCACCTGCATTTCTTAATCCAAAGGGCATAGCAGTATAACAATATATACCTGTCGGAGTCATGAACGCTGTATGCTCTTGATCGCAGGGTTCCATCTGAATTTGCTGGAATCCTGCTGAGGCATCCATGAAAGTGAGCATCTCGTGGCCAGCCGTGGCATCCACCATTGCATCGATGTGAGGAAGTGGAAACGGGTATTTAGGACAGGCCTTATTCAAGTCTGTGTAGTCAACACAAACTCTCCACTTTCCATTCTTCTTCTGGACCACCACCACATTCGCTAGCCACCTAGGATATTTGACTTCTCTGATCATCTTTGTTTTGAGAAGCTTGTCGACTTCCTCCTGGATGATTATATTTTTCTCTGGAGCGAACTTCCTCCTTTTCTGCTGTATAGGCCTGAAAGAAGGATCTAAACCAAGTTTATGAGTAATTACGTGTTTAGGGATACCTGTCATATCTTCATGCTTCCAGGCGAAAGTTGAAGTTCTGGCTTTGAGAAGTAGTAATAATTCCTGTTCAACATTTGTTGGGATGCTCGTTCCCATGAGCACCTTGATTTCAGGATTCTTAGGGTCTAGAGGTATTTCTTCGACATCAAGCTCCCTGTCCTCCTGTGCTTCAGGTGCCTTTTTCTGTAATTGATATTCCTTCGTCACCTTAGTGGTGCTCTTCATTGAAGTAGAGTAACAGTTCTTGGCTTCCTGCTGGTCACTTTCAATTCTTACGACTCCCCAGGGTGTAGGGAGCTTGATACATTGGTGATAAGTTGAAGGAACTGCTTTCATGTCGTGAATCCAAGGCCTGCCAAGAATAATATTGCAACAAGAGAGAGAATCTATAACACAAAATTTTTGCATAGAGTTTACCCCCTCTATATATACTGGCAACCTGATATCCCCAACGGTGCTTTTAGTTTCACCGCTGAATCCGACTAGAACTGAGGATCTTGGAACTATTTCAGTTTCTGGAATCCCCATCTTTTTGAGCACATCAAGTCGGATTATGTTTACTGAGCTCCCGTTATCAACCAGAATCCTGCGAACAAAATGGTTAGCAATATATAAAGTAACCACAAGACTATCATGGTGAGGATCCTGAACATGAGAACGGTCACTCTCATCAAAAGATATTAGTTTGTCTTGAGTCAGGGTGGATGTCCGGACAGGTCTGTCACCCTGTTCAGATTTGGATTCCTTGGCATGCTTCTTGGCTGAGGAATATGAAGTTCCACAGATGTCCGAGCCTCCTGAGATGAAGTTGATAATCTGGGCGTCCTGTGGTGGAGAAGCCGCTCTCTGGGGCGCCTTGTCGGCTTCTTGAGTCTTGATCTTCTTTCTGCCTAACAACTCCTTAAGATGCCCCTTGCTGAGTAGATAACTGATTTCCTTTCGGAGTGCTATACATTCGTCCGTCAGGTGGCCAAAATCTTCATGGAAGGCACACCACTTGGACTTGTCCTTCCAGGATCCTTGTTTAGTATCCTTCCTGGGCCATCTAGCTTTTTCACCTAGATCCTGCATAGCACACATCAAACCGCCAATGTCAACGGAAAAACAGTATTCAGATACCTTAGGATATTCCTCATCGTCATCATCCTGGTCAACGGCGTTGACTTTGTGATTCTCCGGTTTGGAATATGGACGAGATCTATACGGCTTCCCGGGGGATTCCGCCTTTTTGCTGTTGGGATCGTACTTAGGAACCTCCAGTCTTTGGTGGATCCTCTTGTCATCTTCCAAACGAATAAATCTCAGAGCTCTGCTGCGTACTTCATCAAGATTCCTGCAAGGAGCCATAACAAGGTCATCGTAAAAACGGGAATCTTTGGAGAGCCCCATTTTGAAGGCTTCCACGGCTGCTGCCATATCCAGATTAGGAATCTCAAGAGATTCTCGTCCGAATCTGGCAATATAGTCTCTGAGAGGCTCATCTGGCTTCTGAATTATTCGGTATAGGTCTCCTGTAAGCTTCTCAAAGGTCCTGCTGCAAGAAAATTGATTGTTAAACAAGTTAACTAAATGAGAAAATGACGTAATAGTGTTAGGAGGAATGCTTAGTAGCCATTTCATGGCTGGTCCCGTTAGGGTTGATCCGAAGCCTTTGCATAGACAGGCTTCCTTGATCTCTATTGGAATAGGGTTGATCTCCATACGCTCCCGGTAATGTGCCACGTGTTCTTCAGGATCCGTGGTCCCATCATAAAGCTTCATGCTTGGAGTCTGAAAACGCTTCGGGATCTCTACTTGGGATATTGGCCAAGCAAATCTAGAGATCTTGTGGCTTTCTAAAGGAACTTCAGGGATAGGCTTCAGGATCCCTGGAACATTTGATATCATTTCTTTCAACTTCTGGAGCTCCCTAGCGATACTTGGATGAATACCTGCATCATAAGGAGCACCTTGGTTAGAAACAATAGGGATTGAGTTGGACATGTTACCAGAGGCAGGATTCTGGGTCGGAATCCTGGGACCATAGCCATAATTTGCTGGGAAGCTTGGCTCTGTAGTGGCTGCCGTTTGCATGGGGATGTCGTCACCATCATGCACTTCTGAGGAGTTGGTTCTGAAGATTCCTGCAGAAATTGAAGGGTTAGAGTATTGGTATCCTCGGGAATTCTGACTCGGATTCCCAACAGAAAAAGGATATCCTTGAGACGGCAAGGCTGAGGATCCCAACAATGGTGGAATCCAGGGAGCCTTGTAGTGTGACTGTGAGAACTCTGGTGGGACAGCTCCTAGGAATCCAGCAGTACTTTCAGCGTATCCAGCGGCCTGAGAAGTCATTGCAGGGACTGTAGCAAATCCTGATGTTGATTTGTTATTGTAGCGAAACGGATCTGAGGATCCCGAAGCATTGAAATCGAGATGCCTGGGAAACAGGGGACTTTGCTCTTCCATAGGCTTCCTGGATTTCTTTAGATCTTCAATTTCCTTCATCACCGTTTGATTAGTTTTTTCTTGCTGATCCATTTGATTTTTTACCTGCTTAATCAAGGAAAACAAATCATTGTTAGTAATAACCGGATCAACAGATTGAACCTGGGATCCTGTGAAGACAGGATAATCAGTTTTTCTCGGCTGCTCGTCCACTTTCTTCTGACGGTCATTAGTCTTCTTCTGGCTTCCTGGAAAGGAAGGAAGAGGGGGAATGGAGGACGATGTAGAGGCCGAGACAGATTTTTGTGGGTTTGACATCTTTTGGATCGGAGATCAAGTGAAATGAATGAGATATGGAATTTTGGTAGGATTAAGCACCACTTGCCCCACGGTGGGCGCCAAACTGTTTTGGTCAAAAATTCACTCGAGAATCCTGTATTCCAAACTTAGATTGTGAGGTAGAGTGCTTAACGATCAAATGGGTAAGTAATCCAAGTAAGGGTGATAACACACGGATTTTAGCGAGGAAAACTCCAGAATTCTTTGAGTTGCCTCTAGGAATCCTGGATAAAAACCTCGGGTGCCGGCTGGAAACCGCCACCAAGTCAATGTTGAAAATGCGTGAGCATATGGATCGTCTACTCGATCTAGCTAATCGGACATCGAAACGTAATTAACCGATTGTTTTATTGATCAAACGAGAACAATTACAATCAGTAAACACTCAGAATCAGACACAGAGAATACACACTCAGAAACACACACTTAACAGATCTCGCACGCTCAGAACCCCTAAACACAAAGACCAAACAACTATATATACACGACTGGCCGAACTCCCTCCGAACCCCAGGTTCGGCCGGTCCGAACTTCAGGTTCGGACCTAGTTCGGCCAACCCTAAATTGGCTTGAACTTGGTCTTCGTTCGATACTTCACACGACGCACATTTCAGGTATCAACAAACTCCCCCTCGTCGTGTGCAGTATCCTCCTCTAATTTCTTCAACATCATCAAAATTGTATCTTCAATCAAGCTCCCCCTCAAGTTAAAATCTCGTTCGTCCAATGAGATGAATCTTCGAACAAACTCCTCCTCAACTCGATCGTAGCTCAAACTTGAATACTTGATGACATTCAGTTTATCTCTGGTCTTTATCAACAAGCTTCAGAAGACTTGAAGTTGTGATAGCTTGCACGACAGCATCCTGCATTACCACTTAAATAATCTTGGCGCAAAACGTCTCTTCGAGACTCCAAGATAATCTTTTGAAAATTTATTTTATATCACGTGTTGATCAGATCGAAAATAAAGCAGAAACAAAATCTTTTTGGCTTTTTGAAAGTTTATATCAAAACACACCTAAAATCATTTTGATCTTTTCTAAAATGAAACGAAATTGCAATACAGAATCAGACACTATTTTTGGTATAAGAAAGATCACTATACGGGATCATATTGATCATAACGCACTGAACTACACTTCAATTTCAATTAATTGAAGCACACAAGTCATGTCGATTGCTGGTATAATTTGTCCATCTCAAACTCAGACAAAATCATACTCATAACATCTGGATATGTTAAGGTATTGATTAGATTTGCTTTGACCAGTGTACCCCACACTATCAGACATATTCAGACATTTTCTGTTTTTCTTTCTTTTCCTTTTTGTGTGATAGCACTTGTGAATTGTCACATTGCATAATATTTTTCATGATATAGTCAACTGTGTACCATGCAAAAAGAAATAAGAACGTTAAATCGTCTACCTTAAGGTCGATCTTTCGATACGCAGATAAGGCCTCGGATTTAACAAAATAAAGAAAATAAAACAAGTTGAAATTGTATAACCCAACAACAATCAGGTCGGTACTCCCGTACACGCAGAGAAAGTCCGATGAGTTATACGAAACACCAAAGAAAATAAAGCAGAACGTCAAACGAACAACAATCAGGTCGGTCTTTCGACACGCAGAGAAAGTCCGATCGTTTGACAAAATAAAGAAAATCAAACAAGATTAAATCTTTGCAAAATGAACACATGTATACACAGTGACTTCTCATTTTGAATTTCACACTTATTTTTCTTTTTGTGTCATGAAATACGCATCAAGATGTTGTCCACTTGGTCAAGCATTAGTATTTAGTGTATATCACATCTGAATACTTTCTGATTTGTCGAGTCTACCAAGCACATCAAACAATGATCTTATGGCTCTTTCATCTACTCTATCCATGAGTCAGATACGTATGTCAATGTACCATCATTTCCCAATGATCAATTTCTCACAATTTTATATTTTGCATGTATTCACCTTCCTTCATTATATATTTTGCATGTATTCACCTTCTCCCCATACCATGCATTTTCTCAATTACTCCCCCTTACTTACAATTCTCCCCCTTAAAATGAAAACTCTATATTTGGATTTTCATTTTATACAAAAACTATGGATCGTCTACTCGATCTAGCTAATCGGACATCGAAACGTAATTAACCGATTGTTTTATTGATCAAACGAGAACAATTACAATCAGTAAACACTCAGAATCAGACACAGAGAATACACACTCAGAAACACACACTTAACAGATCTCGCACGCTCAGAACCCCTAAACACAAAGACCAAACAACTATATATACACGACTGGCCGAACTCCCTCCGAACCCCAGGTTCGGCCGGTCCGAACTTCAGGTTCGGACCTAGTTCGGCCAACCCTAAATTGGCTTGAACTTGGTCTTCGTTCGATACTTCACACGACGCACATTTCAGGTATCAACAAATGTTATTAATTATCAAACGATTTGTTACAACGGGTTGGAGGTTTGATCGATCAGAGCTAAGTGATACAATAATTCGTGTAGAGAAACCAGTGTGCGAGTGTAATTGTGTGTTCCTACTGATCGAATCCTCGATTTATATAACAAATACAATGATAACTAACTTTCCGGGATTCCCGGGATCCTATCGTCCAACTAACTCGACCGTTAGAGGCCTCTCCATTCACTTGGTCCACGATCTTCTTCAGCTGGAGCGTAAGTTTCGGAGGTCGTTGATGATTCCGGTAATACCTGGTCAAATAGACATGTGGCAAAATATGAAGGTTAGTTAAAATAAAACAATCAGGATACCTGAATGTACGAGATTCTCAGATGACAATAGGATTCCTGAACTGTCTGAGCTTCCTGTGAGCATCCTGAAAATACACCCTCAACAACAAGTACGACACAAAAATAAAAGAAATATCGTCATTAGAATTGAAATAATATAGAAAAAATGAGGATGGTGCAAGATTTCAATAAAAATATTTATAGAAGAAATGAAGATGATCAACAATTTTGTTTCAAATGGAGCATCGATGTTAATGTAATGATAAGTAATTTGTAGATTACATGTGAATTGAACTATTATGCACTTAAGTTTGAACTAAATGTAATGTAGTCAAAATAGTTATTTTTTTTTATATTACATAGTAATAATTGACAAACGTCAGTTACAATGTTACATATATGTAACTTGTATAAGTGGTTTGTGATCTTTTTGTTACATGTATAGGTTACATAAACGTAACCATTAAGTTACAAATATATAACTTGTATAAGTGGCTTGTGGATTTTTTGTTATATATACGTAGTCTTCGTTATTCCATTATTATCATAACAATTCTAATATGAGGCATAATTTTCATCATTTTATTCCATTTACGTAAATTAGGGAGTTTTAATTTTTAAATGAAATAATTTTGTAGAAACCGGGGTCGGTGAGCCAAGCCAAACCCCGATGGCACAGCGGAAGCGGATCGGAGACTTTGTGAGCTTCGTCTTTGTAGAACAAATATAAACACCAAGAAGAACATAATGGATCGGATCTTCAACAATGATGTTTGAGATGTGATGATGATGATGAGGATAAAATAGAAGTAGTGAAGAACAAGATAATGTAGATATAATCATAGATGGAGTTGAATGATTATAAGTTTACCTACACCACTAATGCTAGGTTCATGAACAAGTGTTCATGAACCACACACAACTTCAAAGATTCATGCCCTCTCTCTCTCTCTCTCTTTCATACATACATACATGTAGTCTTTCACATGAGAAAGACTATATATACTAACCAACTAAGACTAAGGGCAATCTAGTAATTAACACAACTAGTCTAGTGACATAAATAATACAACAATAAATAATAAAGTCACTAATACCAAGTCTTCGGTTAATGAGAGTCTTCGAGTCATAAACTTCACCGTGTTGTGCAAATGGTTAAACAATAAGTGGTACGTTGAGTTTCATCAAACCAAATCTTGAACTCGTCGGTCTCGGGAATTCCCAACAATCTCCCCCTATTTGGTTGATGAACAAATGGATCAGTAACTCAACTCTTGTGACAATCGGTTCCCGTGTATTCTTGCAACTTGACTTCAAGAAGATTTTCATACGGTTTCAACTCTTTCAATTAACCATTCTCCTTTGTGAAGCTCCCCCTATGAAGAAGAGTTGATCTTCTTCTAGCCCAAAACCAATAAAAAGGCCCATAGGGTGTTTACCAAAATTAACAAGCACACATACTCAAGGATGGAACCATCATCCTTAGTGTTGTTAAGGTAAACAAGATAAAGGATCAAGGATAAGTAAGAGAATTGATCCCATAATTCAACCGTCTTGTGAATACCAAACCAATGCATCACTTCAAAGATAGTACCACTTCAAATAAATTACCTCAACAAGTCATAAGCTCCAACTTTGCCTTTGTTTTTACCATCACGGTTATGGCTCAAGGACTCTTCAAAAGCTAGAACTTAATCCAACAATAGCAAACAAATATCTTCAATGTAGAAAAAGATCCAAATTTGTGCACATTCTTCAATTTTCAACCCACTTCTAAACACATCTGCTTATAACGAAGAGCGTCTCAAATAGAAAAAATAATTTGATTTCTACAAGTGTACCTTAGTTATACACCAATTTGTTGCAATGGACATTAACGACTCACACCCCCGTTGACTTGTAGTAATTTTGGCAAGTATTCCGGACTAACTAGTGCACCAAGTGACTTCCTTTGGAAGTTTTTCAAGTTCCCTTGGAACTTTTAAGTTCCCTAGGAACTTTTAGGTTAATCCTGAACTTTTCCCTTAGAAGAACTTTTTTTCACTGAAAGTTCCCTAGGAACTTTTAGGTTACTCCTGAACTTTTCCCTTAGAAAAAATTAAGTTCCCTCGGAACTAAAACTATCAGGTTACTCCGGAACTTTTAGTTCCCTAGGAACTTTTTCTTTATAAAAAATTTCAGTTCCCTAGGAACTTTTTCCTTAGAAAATATTTCAGTTCTTCCGGAATTTTTAGTTCCTTAGGAACTTTTTTCTTAGAAAAAATTTTAGTTCCCTAGGAACTTTTTCCTTAGAGAAAAAAAAAATTCTTTCAAATTTTTTTTTTGCCACGGAACAGAGTTATGCCGGATGTCAACATGTTGAAATAACCCCTTTTCTCTCGATTAAGAACCTGTAAAAACTCGATGTTACAAGCTGCAGTCTTGTGAGTTTTTATTATTCCATCACTTTGTTAAAAAATAATTAACAATAAACATCAATAATATAAAATTTGTCATATTGACTAAAAGGTTGAGTGTTTGGGTAAGGAGAGAGAAAGTACAAAAGGTGATTGACTAAAAGTGACAAAAGAGTTGTTACTTTACAAAAGTCAGTAAAGTGGGTATGGGCTACAACTCTTTCACAAGTGTTCATGAACCACACACAACTTCAAAGATTCATGCCCTCTCTCTCTCTCTTTCATACATACATACATACATGTTGTCTTTCACATGAGAAAGACTATATATACTAACCAACTAAGACTAAGGGCAATCTAGTAATTAACACAACTAGTCTAGTGACATAAATAATACAACAATAAATAATAAAGTCACTAATGCCAAGTCTTCAGTTAATGAGAGTCTTCGAGTCATAAACTCCACCGTGTTGTGCAAACGGTTAAACAATAAGTGGTACGTTGAGTTTCATCAAACCAAATCTCGAATTCGTCGGTCTCGGGAATTCCCAACAAATTTTGAATGCATATCTTTTTTTTAATCAAGAGATAAAGGGAGTGATTATAGGGGTTTTATTAATTAAAAATAAGTTTGTAGATATTTGTATATTTATTTTGTCTATTATACCCCTATAACCTTATAATTAACTCATTTAGTTGTATTATTTAATTGCATTAATTGCGTTATTAACTCATTTAATTATATCATTTAATTGCATTTTTTTAACGGCAATTTGGCTCAGTGGTATATCGGGACTGGTTACCCTGGACCTACCCATTGTCCCGAGTCCAAACCTCATAGCGAGGGAACCCGGGAGCGCCCCCCATTTGCACCATCGGGCGGGAACCGGGCAAGCCCGTAAACCCTCCTTTGTGACTCAGGATCAAACAAGCTCAATCCTTCATTGCCCACCAATATCTCACAAAGTGGTGTGAGTGAGACTAGAACTTGGGTTTCTTCAACGACAAGCTTAGAATTTTAACACTACACCAACTTTGCTTGATATCATTTAATTGCATTATTAACTCATTTAATTGCATTGAATTTTTTTTTTAAATGAAATACGCACAAGAGCCTCGAACATGTGCCCAATATCCACATGACTATCTTACCACTAGGTTGATGGTGAGCTTTGTTTCCATTTTACCAAACTATGTATTTAATAACTCCCGGTCATAAAAAACAATAACACCTAAAACCGTTCATATGATTTTCACTTTGCGTACAAAGTTGAGGGGGTCCACGGGGACCCCGTGTGCCTATTACAGGTCCGCCCCTGCCTACGAGTTTTACCTCTTTTGGGTAGTTGTCAACTTTAGAGAGTCCACATGCTTTCTACGTATCTTTCTTTGAGCTTTGTAAGACTTATGTTTTAGTCGTTTTCCAAAGGTCAGTAACTTGTCTAGCGCTACCGACTGATGCAAGTTGCTCTTGATTTGACTTCTCTTTATCATTGTTTTCCTAAAGTATAAGTACTTGTTCCGTGTTATGGATCTCCCCTAGGCAGGTTACTAAGCTTGAGGCCAGAGTTTTATTTGGGAAACTCCATACGTTATCAGTTATATATTACAT
>JBCNJP010015047.1:0-10240 GCA_039602395.1 Deinandra increscens subsp. villosa
ATAGAGATTTTATTTTGAAGTTTCTCAATAGTAGCAGCAGATTCAACAATAAGTGCATTGGTATTTTCATACTTTTGTTGAACAAGATAACTCTTTTCAAATATATTCTTAAAATCTTGTGTTGCGTCTAAAGCTTCAGCCTTGGCTTTATCACATTCTTCAGCCAATTGACTCTTTTCTTTCAAAACATCCTCATGAACATGAACCAATTCATAATATTTCTTTTGAAATTCTTCCAACTCTTTCTTTAATATCACCACTTATTCAGACAATAATTCAGAATCTTTTTCAAGAGTTGCATTCTTCTTATTCAACCTTACACATTCAAGACATTTTGAAGTTTCAACCTTTTGACTTTCAACCATCTTAACTTGAACTTCAACAATCAAAGATGTTTGGGAACTTGAATCAGTTAAGACATTATCATCAACATGATGAGCTGTTAAAGCAATAGTAAATGGAGCATGTTTCATTATTGCTTCAGAATCTGCATTCCAGCAAATTCATCTGGATGCCAAAGCGTTTCTGTCAGTTTTCCTTCAAAAGAAACAGATTTTTTCTCAACCTTGTGAGCTTGATTTGGTGAGTGAATAACCAAATGAGCATGTTGACCAGACTTCAATTTATTTTCAGTTGAACTTGGACATTCTCGTGCAAAATGTCCATATACAGAACATTTGTAACATTTAACCTTTAACTTGTCTAATCCAATCTTTCCATCCTGATTCAATCTTTTCTTGCCAGTTCTATTGAGAAAATTCTTCCTCCTTCGAACCAACATAGCATATTGCCAGTTCAAATCCATTCCTTCTAAACGATTATAATCGATTTGATCATAATCTTCATTGGTCAATTCTGCGTTATTTACCGAACCAGTAATCACACCAAAATATGAAGATACCAATGCAGACATTAAAGCATTATAATCATCGATTGTTTGAGCAGACAAAGCATTCTGAGTCAAATAACTAGGAATTGAAACAGTACAACCAGCAGCATAACTAGGAGTTTCAGATTTACCTGCAATAAATGTTGTAGGAGGTGCGGAACTAAGAATATTAGATTTCCCAGCATTCATGGTTGAATCATTTTCACCATGATACACAACATGATTTTGAATTTGTGCAGGAAATGACTTATTTACCATTAACACCATATCCCTAACTTGAATTCTTTGAATCAGATCATTGAATGACAATCCCGGATATTCTTTATCATGAGTGATCATCATCACATAATTCTCCCATTTCTCAGGCAAAGCCTCCAAAATCTTTTCTTTCATATCAACTTCTTCTTTTGTAAGATTCACCAAACGCATTTCAGTCATTAAGTGAGCGAATCTTGCAATCAGATTTGGAATTGATTCGTTTTGATAATGCTTGAAACTATCAAATTCCTTCTTCAAAACTTTTTGTCGACTTTTCTTATATTGGTCATTGCCCTCACATCGCTTTTCTAATGCATCCCGTAAACTCTTCGATGTATAATTTCCAGAAAATTGATGTAGTAACTATTTCGGTAATGTCATTGTCAAAGTACCATATGCCTTCTTTTCAGCTTGATACGCTTTCTTTTGTTCAGATGAAAGCTTTCTTTGAAGAATTGGTTCACCGGTTTCATCCTTAGGATAGACATATTGATCAGTGAAAGACAACCACATATCAATATCATTTATATCCACGTACGCTTCAAACCGTTTAACCCAACTATGATAATCTTCCAATTTTAGCAATTTGGGACCTTTCTGACTTGTTCCAATTTCATTATCATAATTCATCATCGTTTGCATCGTAGCTTGCAACTGAATTCTGAATTCCCGCAAACGCTTGAAAATCGGACATTTTGTAAATTCTAGTTACAAATAACCCGAACCTGTTCCGAACTCTATTCGAACCTCTGCCAAACCTTAACCGAACTTGACTTTGAAAGCAATTGACCGAACCTTAGCCGAACCTAAACTTCGGATGGACGAACTATAACCGAACCAAAACAGTAGCCGAACCTCTTCCGAACTATATCCGAACAGTATCCGAACTCCGTACGAACTCTAGCCGAACCTCAACTGCATTAAAATTTTAGCCGATCTGTATCCGAACCTAGAGTTCGGAGCGGTTATTTAGCCGAACCCCAGAACCTAGCTGAACTCAGACGAACCAAAATCGTTTTCGACTTAAATTTCACGATTTTTCAGAGATTTCAAACGAGATTTTTCACATGAACTCAGATAAATTCAATAAAAATGTTTTAGGAAAAGATTTTTCACAATAAGCACACTTGAGATGATCAAACGAACTCAAAAATGAGTAACATTTTCGTAAAACTCCAAATTTTGACTCAAATCAATGAAAACTAGAGATTTCCGAACAATAGATTGAACCAAATGCTCTGATACCACTTGAAAATGCATGAGCGGTGGATCTTCTACTCGATCGTATCGAAATAAATGTTTGAACGAGTGAACACAAGGAGTAAATACAAAAAGCTTTGTATTAAACCACTGAGAAACACCACAGAGTACACATACAAGATCTGGCCAAGAAGTCCTAAACACAATACAAGACAAGCTATTTATACTTGAACTAGACAACCCAAACCCCGACCAGCCGAACCTCAGGTTCGGACCAGGTTCGCCTTCGTCCGAACTCTGAGTTCGCCTAGGGTTCGGACACCGGCAATCTTGCATGACTTGTCTTGTATTTGATACTTCACATGACGATCAGAAACCGTGTATGAACATGTTATATGAATGATACACGTGTCAATTGATGAAATATGATAGATACGTGTTTTATAACAAGGATAATTGATATATATATGATATCAAAATGAAATACGTGTTTAGAAGTGGATATGATAGAAATAAATGATAATTGAAGGAAAATACATTTACACGATTGTATTATGTTAGATATATGTGTAAGTATATACATACATATATTCTAATGGCTTAATTGCATGTGAAATATTCATTCGATGAATATATACGTGGGAATACGTGATAGAATAGTTAAACATGTGAAAAATAAATAAGAACATATCCTTACAATAAAATGATTGTTAAAAATGAATAAATACATAACGTATACGAGTATTATAGGTAATTATATTTATTATATGAATCCCGAGGCTTAGAGAATATTAGAAATATATATATATACGTATGTATAAGTATGAGGGGATAAAATGCAAAATAATGAAAGATATCTATATATATATATATATACGTATGTATAGGTATATCATCGTACGTGTCCCGAGCCTTAGAAACTTTTATAAATATGTCCCATAATGTTTCAAAGCATAAAATAACAGTTTCGTAGAGATCTGGGGCTTAAAACGTAAATATAAAGCTAAGGGACTAAGACTGCCAATGTACCAAAGTACACGACGTATCGCGAAGGAAGCTAGGGGAGGCGTCGCGTACCGCGACCCAATTCTGGACCAGAATCCTCCACATTTTGACTTGCAGCTCAAGTTAGATCAAAATTGACGGCCATAACGTGTCAATTTCAAGCAATTAGTCACTGGAACACTTGGATGAACCTCAGGCGCCCCTGTTGGGTATAAATAGAGCTCGATCCATAGCTTAATTCCTCACCAATTTCTCGATTCTCTTCTCTAAAAAACCCTCTCTTGAACCGCAAACTTCTTCTGTCAAATTCGATCCAATTATTCAAAATAGGAGCTCAAATTCTGCAGTTATGCTTCATTAGGTATGCTTAACAATAACCTATCTCAGTTCTTGATAATATTATGTCTAAGTATGGTTTCTAAAATTGTGTAAAAACTAGGGTTCTTAAGCTTGTTTTGCCAAAATAAGGTAAGCGGGTTGGAATTAGGGTCTGAATTTTTATATGTAATCCTAAAATAATGTGTTTTAATAAAGCCCTAAGTTTATTTCACAATTGGAAAAGGTTTGTTAAAGGTTTTATTAACGGGTCAAAATTAGGGTTTTTCATAACGTTGTTCTGCCAAAATTGAGTAAATGGTATTGAATTAAGCTTTGATATTTTAAAGTACACTATAAATGTTATAATGGATAATACTCTAAGTTGGTTTTGAATAAACGTGAGTTTTGATAAAGAAATAAGAAAAACGGGAAATTAGGGTTTCGAAATCAGATTATTTAATATAAAATAACCCAGCGGGTATGGGGACTTGTTTTTTGGTATAATACCATGTTTACATATACGATAAGTATATATGAAGTTCAAATGTTAAATAATAAAGTATTAAAGATACCGAGTTAATTGGATATTTAGAAGTTCATGCGGACCGGAAGGGTAAGCGCATGTACACTGGGGTTTCTGGCAAAGCGGTGGTGTCGCATAAATCCCAACTGGGACCTGGCATACCTCACTGGGCAATACCGGAGTGAGCGTTTACTTATAGGAATGTGCATCTTCGTATTAGCGTTAAAAGAAAAGGATAACTGCCTAAAGGGCATTTTGGTCATTTTGACATTTAAAAAGGGATAAACTTAATAACTGAATATTATTAAGATAATAAGATGTTGAAATAAACATAGAAAGTTTTTATTATATTAAAACCTTGCGTTAACGCCATACAATACACGATTAGGTTTAATTGGAACGCATAGCGGAGGTTTTTGCCTGAATTAACTGCTTAAAAGAATAAGGTGAGTTCTGTGAGCCCACTCTTAAATGTTTTAAATGTATTCGGGCTGATATACATACAAATGTTATAAAAATGCATTCAAATGGTTTATAATTGAAATATTGCCTATTTTAAGTGTTAGAGCTGTTAAAAGGTTTATGACTGATATATACGTGAAAGGTTATGTAAATGTTATGAAATTGATTATTGATTAAATGTTTACAGTATTAAACTTTAAATGGTTGTTGAATTGAAATATACGTGAAAAGGTTGTGATAGTGTTTACGGGTGAAACGTCCTAAACTGTTAAGCTGCTAAATTGCTTTATGAATGATATACATGGGAAATGTTTAGGAAATGCGTTAAAATGCCTTTTACATGTTTTGTGCCGATACACATACGTGAAATGTTTAAGGCCTATAACCGTTATAAATGATGATTACGTGTTATAAAGTGTTTATGGGAAGGTTATAACGAATGGGTAATATAAAGGATGAAAGTTTTAAATAAAGTTTTGAGAAATGGAAATTTGTAAAGGTTTGGACTAAGCTTGCGTATGTAATTAAGTATCGGGTAAATATGATCTTATTGGCCTTGTTGTGATTGTAAGATGTAATCTATACTGGAACGATTCTATATCATATTCGTTTGTATTTAAGGTGTGGTGGATACGTTGCGGTACTTCCTATATATAAACACCCGTAATACAATAGGAAATGTTATAGAATCAGTCCAGTGTAGGTTTCACTGAAGTTTAACAAGACCAATAACATTATATTTATAAAACGCTTATTCCATATACGGGTGATGGACTGGTGTTGAAAATGTTATGAGTCCAAATAGAAAGGTTATTTAAATGGACTTTTGAAAAGGTTTAAAGGTTGCAAAGGTTTAAAAGGTTGAAAATGTTTTAATCTAAGAAAATATTATCTAAGTGAAAAGGGGAAATAGTGGTTGTACAACTAGAAGTGAGGAATGACGGTTCTCCGGGGTAGTGACGGCTGCTCTAATCTTGAAATGGTATTCGGGTGACTACAGTTGCTCGAGGAACTAACGTTGTTCCAATAGACAATGCTTAGTAAATTAATGACTGCTTATAATATTCCGTATAACTCTTATATGTTTTATACCTAATGATTATTTGCACAAGAGAGAGTCTAGGAGACCCGAATTACTTTAAGTACTAAATGGTTTTTATTATGATTTAAAGGTTATATCTTGGTATAATACTGTTATGTTTATACCTGTTAATGGCTAAATGGTGAATGGTTAAATAGTTAAATGGTTAACGGTTAAATGGTTAAAGGGTGAATGGATAAATGGTTGAATAGTTAAATGGTTAAATGTTTTTTGTATAATTATGTTATGTCTTATACCTAATAAATGTTTAAAGGTTATGTTTTGGTATAATGTTGTTACGTTTTATACCTGATAAATGTTTGTTAAAAGATAAGTGCTTTAAAGTTACATTATAATTAGTTTATGTTTTATACTTGATAAATGGTTGATAAAAAAGGGGCCGTTAGTCCTAAGCGTTGGAATAAACTTTTGAGACAAAGATAACGCTTTTTGAAAAATGTAGAACTCACCAACGTAAGTTGACCTTTCCAAAAACATATGTATGTCAGGTGATGACGATGTTTAAAGTAGCAAGGAAAGAGCTCTGGTGAGGGTAGATTGGGTGGGCAAACTATCAGGAAGGACTCGGTAGTAGACTGGCATAGACATAAATAAGATATAGTTGTTATAGTATGTTGTTATCTTCCTTATTGTTGTACTTGGCTTATAAATAAATGAAAGTTTTTAATTCCCGCTGCTTAGTTATCTTTGTTGTACTATGTGTTCATGAGTAAATCCGATGCGTGACCCCTCCTGGTGCCAAGTCTGGGAGTAGGCGTAACATATAGTCACTGAACAATTTAAACGAGCATCGTATTCTAGGTCAACACCTCTACCTGCGGCTCCACCGCCTACTCTTCCAGCATCAGCACCAACTCTCGCAGCTCCTTGGAGTTGAACTAATAAGCCAGGTAATGTCGTTTGCAATACGTGTGTTACTTCTGCAACCATATTCGCTCCCTGCTCGTTAGTAAATGCATTATCCCTGGCGTTATCCTCCGGTTCCAAATTTGAACGTCTTGCAGCCATCTCCTGATCCTAAATTTAGATGGATGACATTTCAGAACTTGTGTGACGTAGAGTCCCTAAATTTTGAATTCATGATAATTATTTAAGTGTAGGATCCGATAGCTTGCCTGCTCAACAGCCTCCCCTAATAGCTTGCCTGCTCAATCATTTATCACGAGGGCACTTCCCTTGCTCCCAGAAGTCTCACATTCACCTGACATACATACTTTAAAACTTCAGCTTACGCTAGTGACTTCTACATCTTAAAATTTTACCTTATCCTGAGTTTAAAACACTGTGAACCTGTGAACATTCATTAAGTATAACACATAACAACATTATACAACACATAACGTTCATTTATAATCAAACACAAAACATCTATCCTATTAACCTCTACTTCCTATTACTTGTCATGACATAACCCTAACTTCCATATACCTTTATACCCTCAAATTTAAGATATTGTTTCAGGTAGAATAGTGTTGTGATTGTGAAGCCACTCCACTTCTATTCGATATACTATCAAAAGCCCCTCACTCTGTACTGACAACCGTCCTAAGACCCTCGTAACCTTTCCTTTTAAGACGTTCTATTCATTTATATCAAACGTCTTCTAACCACCACAGTCCTACTACCCGCCCCTAGTTAAATACCCAGATGACTTAGGTTTACTAATAAACATGATAATGCATTCATATACCGCAACAAATGAACATCCTCCATTTTACCGTTAGAGTATATATATAGGATGTACCAGCGGCATATCCACCACACTTCCTATATACCAGGCGACTAATATTATTATGTATATATATATAGGATGTACCAGCGGCGTATCCACCACATAATAATATAGTAAATGCATCATCTGTTTTCATATATAAATACATACTTATACATTTATTAATAATTCCCTTATCATTTGGCCATTTAATTTCAAGTAAGGTAATAGCACCCAACATATCATAATCAATCCATTTATATAAATAACACGTATTCACATTTATAAGCATTTTCATAAACATATCATAATCATTCCATTAACACGTATAAACATTTATAAACATTTCCATAACATGGCATATATACGTATCATCTTAAAAACTGTTTAACAATTTACCAGTTTAAGATAGGTAACATTTCATATAAAAGCATTTGAATATATTTTCATAATACCGTATGTATATCAGCCCGAAATATTTAAAACATTTAAGTGTGGGCTCATAGAACTCACCTTATCTCTTTACTTTATTAACTCGGACATAATCTCTGATATGATCCTCGGTTAAACCTAATCGCGTATTGTATGGCATTAACGCAAGGTTTTACATTATAAACACTTCCTATGTTTATTTCTACTACTTATTATCTTAATAATATCTAATTATTAAGGCTAACCATTTTAAATGTCAAAATAACCAAAATGTCTTTATAAGCAAAATATCATTTTTAATGATCATATAAAGACGCGCATTCCTATAAGTAAACGCTCACTCCGGGATCATCCACGGAGGTGTGCCAGCTCCCAGTTGGAATTTATGCAACACCCTCGTTATGCCACTAACCCCAGTGTACAGGCGCTTACCTTTCCGGTCCGCACGAACTTCTAAATACCCGAATACCTCGGTATATTAATATTATATTTATTTATCCATTTTGAATTTATATATATTAACATGTTCTAATGTCAAATACCTCCGAATTGTTTAATATCAATTAACCATACTTCAAAACCCTAATTTCATGTATTTATCAAATAATTATCAAAACTCATTATAATATGAAATAAACTTAGGGTTTTATCCGTTATAACATTTTATAATATACCTTAAAATATCAAACCTTAATTCAAACCTGTCTACCCAATTTTGGCAGAACAACGTTACGAAAATCCTAATTTTAATTTTGACCCGTTTCTAAAATAATACCAAACATTTCTCAAACATGAAATTAACTTAGGGATTTCTTAAAATACATTATTTTAGGATTACCTATAAAAATCCAGACCCTAATTCCAACCCGATTACCCAATTTCATCTAAACAAGCTCAAGAACCCTAGTTTTTATATATTTTTAAAACTCTAATTTAGACATCATATTAATAGAAATTGATAGAGGGTTTTTGTTTAGCATACTAAATAACGGTTGACTGCAGAAGATCAGCTCCTAACTCCTCATCGTTTGCTCGTATTGCTCCGACGAAGTTTCTGGTTCGTTTTAGGGTTTTCGGGTGGTGTTTGAGTGAATTGGCGAGTTTTAAATGACGTTTTGGTCCGGTATTTATACCCATATGATGTTTCCTAGACCCCTAATACGTTTCATGGTGATTAGGCTTCGAAATCGACACGTTAAGGCCACCATTTTCAATCAAACGTGGTTTGCAAGGGTGTTGTTGTCGACCTTTTGTCCACAGACACATCGCGGACCGCGACTATATGGGGGTTCGTGATCGCGGTCCATAAACCATACTTTTCGGCCTGATTTTCATTATTTACATATTTGGTCCCTCAAACTATTATATACCCCAAATCATATTAGGATATATTTCTAATAATTTCTAAGCCTCGGGTTACGCATAACGAGGAATATAAATATGTATACATGCGTATAAATCACGTATTTACTTATTTTCTTTCCCGTTAACTATATATTGTGTCATACCTATTTTAAATACGTATACGCATGTTTTTACTAAATCATTATCAAACATATAGGCATTTATATTCTCACATAATGATATTTAAATACGTATATTTGTATTTTAAACACGTATTTATCTATTTACTAATATTTAATCATGCTATCTTTTAAACACGTATTCATGACGTAATTATCCATTCAACTATCATAATATTTAATTCACATGTATTCATGTTATTCATATATATATATATATATATATATATATATATATGGGGAAGGATCCTGCGAAAACACCCTTTTTTGTGAGAACTGCGTAAACAAATCTTAAAACCTACATAACTTTTTCATACGTTAATATTCTTTAAAAAAATTTGCACCAAAAGTCTTAAAATTTTGTTATCTTTAATCCTATAAAAGTTTTAAAAAACTTAACGCTTTTTTTATTTTTTTTAATTTTTTTTTGTGTGGTGCACATGTGCATCATAAAAAAAAACTCATACTTTTAGTATGAATTCATATTTTTTTTTCTTAGTCGCACCATATGTCATATATTTTCATCATTTTTTTGCGTTTTTATTGAATGATGCACATGTGCATCATACCCAAAAAAAACGCTCATACATGTGATATACATTAATAGGTTTAAAAAGAAATTGCACCCTAAATCTTTTACTTGTGTTATCTTTAGATTTAAATCAAAAAATAACATTTTATAACTTTTTTTAATTATATGATGCACATGTGCATCACACGGGAAAAAAAAACGTTCAGTTTTTTTTAATATTTTGCTCCAGATTTAAAGATAACGTAATTCTAAGACTTTTGGCGCAAATTTTATGAAAAATCGTTA